>JAMAFX010000009.1:12214-245818 GCA_023625875.1 Trichocomaceae sp. PYS4502
ACTGAACAACCAACTGAACAACCAACTGAACAACCAACTGAACAACCAACTGAACAACCAACTGAACAACCAACTGAACAACCAACTGAAGAACCAACCGAGGGTCCTCAGACAGCAACCGACTCTCAAAACTTTTCCTCCACCGAGTACTCCTTAGCTGAGGATCAAATTCTCGATGCAGCCCTCGAAATCATGCTTCATCGCATGGGGTGTGCTTCCTTTACAACAAACCGTTCTACGCCGCCTTCTACCCGTTGTCCTTGCTGCCAAGGTCCAATGAAATTTCAGTGTCCGAATAACCATGATTTGCAGTCTTGGCTCACCGAGGAAGCCAGGGAGGCATTGAATGCTGTGCTAACAACATTGTTTGCTGAAGGTATTATTACAACATCCGAAAATAAAGAAAACGCCCGTCGAGCCGAAAAGAAGCCCGAGGCTACAATCAAATATCAAAATGGGGAGCCACAAAAAGCCGCGCCTCAGAATGAAACCCCCGAATTGTCTTCCAAGGAAAAAGGCAAAAAACGTGCTAGAGAATCTCACGACGAAGGCACTGATGAAGCACCTCGAGCTCAACGCCTTCGCTTAACAACCTCAGCAGGTCGCACTCCTTTGAGCAAGCGCCGCACCACTGCTCCCACCACCACTCGCCGTCGTACCACTACTACCCGCCGTAGACTACCTTACGCCGAAATACACCGTCGGGCACTTGAACGAGAGCGAGAAAATGCCCCGTCGATCTTCCGCTTGGATCAGATTGTGGCACAGCACGAAGCACAAGAGAGGGCCAGAAAGGCTGAAGAAGAAGCTGCCGAGGCCGAGCGTGTTTTAGCTATCTCGCGAGCCGCAATGGAACAACATGCGGTAATTGGACCAGTTCCAGAAACTATGCGGGATTCATTCGAAATTCCTGTGTTCCCCAATGGTCGTCAGGACTCAAATATCACAGACGCTCAGGAGGCTACAGATATTCGTGAGACCCACGCAGCCTACCAAGTCAATGAGGCTCCACGGGCTGCAGAGGCTCCAGACGCTCCCGTTCCAGATGCTCCCGTTCCAGATGTTCCCGCTCCAGAAACACCGGCTGCGAACACCTGGGGCTTTCGCAATTTCTTCAGTTCCGTGACTGGTTCTGTGAGACGCTTTGTTCCAAATTTCAGACAGGAACGCGTCCAAGCTGTCCCTTTTGGTAAGTAGAAAACAGTCCCTTTGATCATCAAGATGTGTCGCTAAGCTTTCATCTAACCAACTAGTTGCTGGGGGTGATGCAACTCCAATTGTTGCCAACAACGCAATAGAAACCCCCACACCTGCCAATGGTGATGCCACGGCGGATTTGACTTACAGCTTATTTCCCCCTCCATTGGAGCTCCCCGTTGCTCGATCCGATTCTCAACCTGGCGCAGGTAATGCCGTTGACCAAGTGCCCAATGAACCACTGACTACTGCACAAGCTTCCGCTGAGGGAGGTACAGCTAATGCGCAGAATGTGCAAGCCACAGGACTTGCCACCGGTCGAGAGAACTTGCAAAATTCAATTACTACTAATGATAAAGTGAATGACGCTGACAAAGAGCCAGAGTCGGCCAGCGCAAGCAAGAAACGCAAACGCGAACGCCCTCCTTCTCCAGACGTCATTCCAAATCCACCTGGTTGCAGTTACGGCTTGCACGACGACTACTTCACTTATTCAGATGATGAGATTGAAGAAGCAGAAGCATACTGCGCCGCCGCCGACGCTGCCGCTGCCGCCGCGTCCACAAATGCTCCCGTTGCTGAACGCCCAGAAAAGAGGGCTCGGTTTCTTTCACCCGCAGAGGAATCATCAAACGAGACAATTGCCAGCGCGAGGTTGCCACCTTGGGCGCCTATCGAGCGTAACCCCGTGGGTAGGTCTCGTTCCACCTCTACTCCTTACACCAGTAGTTACTTTCGTGATCAGAGTCTACCCTTTGTTCCGCGACCTCCACCTCCACCTCCACACATACCACTTCGATCACTTCACACATTTCAATCACTTCAATCACCCCAAACAGGATGGCGCCGATCTCTAAGTATTATGCGCGAAAGAGCCACTTTCCAATCACTTCAATCACCTCTATTACCCCAAACAAGATGGCGCCCATCTAGTATTACCCGCGGAAGAGCCACTTTTCATGATACAAGTCGGTCCCCAAGCCTACTTGGGCGACCTTCCCTGCTTGGGAGAGATTCCCCTCTGAATTTTAACACTCTGCGAAGCCGAAGACACGCCCGTCCTTCTTTAGATCCACCTCTCATGCGAACAAGCAGTTTTGTTAACGGTTATTTAGAAAACCCAGGACCCCCTCTACGCCCTCAGCCATCTTTTCGCTCAGACAAGATACGGGCCGACCTGCAGGCCCACTACCGAGCCATGTATTCACGGGCTCGGGATACAGTGCCACCATCATATGCCTCTTCGACTTTTACCAACGAACCTACATCCCAGCAACAGGATGCTGTTATCAGTACTTCGGGAAATGACACGATTTCACAGCCCGCTGTCTCCCCATTGACGCCCCAGGAACCGAATCAGCAACCATATGGCGATTCGACTTTACCAAACGGATCTGCATCTCAGCAGCAGGATGCAACCGAACAGAGCGCAACAGTGAGCACTCCAGCAAATGAGGTGGTTCAGCCGCCTCGTGTGAGCGCTGACATCGAAAGTCCCACTACACCTAGGCCTAGCATCACACCTGAAACCATAAGTCTCCCACCTATCATTCAGCCCCTCTCGGCAGCGTTGAGAGGTCAGTCTGCGATAGATATGCATAGACCGAACATCCCAAGCAACCTGCGAAATGCAATGCGGCTCTCTTCCAGCCCCATATCTCAACCAAGCCCTACTACGCAACAAACCCCAGCTTCGCAATTAAGCCCGACTGCGCAGCAAACTCCAGCGATACAGCAAACTCCAGTGATCCAGCAAACCCCAGTGATCCAGCAAACCCCACCGATCCAGCAAACCCCAGCGATCCAACAAATCCCAGCCTCACAAATAACCCCGACAGCGCAACCAAACGCAACCGCGCAACCAAGCCCGATCACACAAACAAGCCCAACCCCGAATATGAGCGATCCAAGTGAGACGGACTTGGCGCATATTTTTGGCGACGATGAATTTGGTCGTACAGCCTATGACATTTACAAGAGCTGTCCTTCTGGCGATCTCGGTCAGATGCAGTGGCCCACCTTCAATTCGCTGGCCGAAGAAGTAATTCAGGAGCCCATCGACAGCACACCAGTTGAGGAAAGTCAGCAACTAATCAGCCGAGACACTTTCCAACCTTCTTTTGAACAATTCGAACACGGAATTGACCCGAGTTTATTTGACCCAGATGCGGTTCTGGTTGACCTTCCGTTGTAAATATGGTGATATTTGCACATGGTCATGTCATATTTCTTCATGTTCTTCTTCTACATTGACATGGGCGTCGTCTGCCTCTCCAATAAGAAAAGACGTATCAAAAAAATTTTTCACGATTTTGATGACTTAACTGTTAATTTGCATATGGTGTTTCTGTTTCTCAATGTCAGGGTACTCAATACTGTCTATCGGTGTTATTCTCAGAGTTTTAAAAAGGTTTTGTGTGTGTGTATGGATTCAGGAAAAAAAAGTTAGGAAATGAGACAAGGAAGGGCATCCGTGATGGTGAAGTTGTCTGTGTACATTGATTCCAGATAAAGCAAGGCTAGGAGAGAGCTAGTTATGTTAAAGAGTACAGCTACACAGATAGTGCCGACGCCTACTAATAAACAAAAACGGAGATGAATGCGTAATTTACATGCTGATTTCACCCTTCCAGGCCGCGTCCGACAGCCCAAGAGTTTGAATGAGGTTCTGCCAACGAGAACCTCCGCGCTCTTTCCTTCTCAAGTAACGTAAGAGCTTTTGCCTTTTATGTACAAGAATGCGCAGATTGCGCTTGTTGTGTCGGTCCTTGTTTGTTGTCTGGAGATGTCGAGATAAGTTCAGAATTTTGGTAGTCAGGATGGCGACTTGCACTTCGGGCGACCCGGTGTCCGGACCAGCTCGCGGAGTCTTTGTTGGTTGGTCTGCTGTAACCACTGCAGCCGGCTTGCTAGGAAGGACTTTGTCGGTGTTGTGCCGACCGAAAGTCTCGATGCACGTCTCGATATTCACGCGGGTACGATCTTCGGTGTTCCCGTTGGCCAGATTGACAATTCGCCGCATTGCCTCCTGGGCGTTTTGATGAGCCAAACTGTGCTGCTGGACCTCTTTGTTGTATTCGTGAGGATCGGCTATATTGGCATCCTTCGGAGATAGCGGTTCCGTGAGACCCTTGGAATAGTTGAGTGCCGCATCGAATTCCTCGGGTTTGATATAATGATTCCAGGGGCTAACAGTAGACGAGCTAGTAGTTTGGGATTGAGTGCTCTTGCCCGTCTGAACCGCTTCGATTTGCTGAATAAAGGGAGTCGGGTCGCTCTTCACGGGGTCGCCCAAAGCTGCCTGTCTTTCGTCGGCAAGGGCTTGTTGGCGAGAGATATTAGCGGCCTTGCGTTGACGAGACTGTGCCATTAGAAAAGGATCATGCCTCCGCCTCTGTCGGGCCTCGAAAGAGCCTGCGCGGATGTCGATCTTGCATGGTTCGCGGTTGACACGAGTCAAAGGGCTGGCTGCAGAGCTGTATTAGTTTAAGGGAGATCATAATGAACTTGGGAGAGACTCCATACCTGAAAGCGGCTTGGTAAAGGCTGAAATTGAAAGCCGCGGAGGCATGGTGAAACTATCAGGGTGGTGCTCAATTGAACTTGTTGAGCACTTGAGGTTCTTCTGGAAATCTCAACATCGGCGGAACGAGCGCCAAGCCCGGAAGAGACAGCAAATCACGCTAGTCCATTACTAGCCTAGTGCAGAAACGTGATCTCCGGGGTCTTGGCGCGCTATTGCCCTAACCCACAACGCAAGCGAAATTTCGTTATGCCCGCGGAGTACGGAGTACTCAGTACAGTATATTTTTTTTTCGGTCTTCTCTCTTCACGCCCTTGGCAAGTGCCAGAACGATTGAATAATCCTCTCTCTCATCCTCCGACCATATCAGTCGTTCACCATGGCTCCTTCTAACCTCCCTCCCATCTTCAATGCCACCTCGCAGGACGTTGAGATGCTTCTTGCAGCTCAGTGCCACTTGGGATCCAAGAACCTGCAAGTGCACATGGAGCCTTACCTCTGGAAGACTCGCCCCGATGGAATCAACGTGATCAACATTGGCAAGACCTGGTAGGACTCACAGCCGCCTGAATGGGCCTAATAATCTAACTTGCATTTCCAGGGAGAAGATTGTCCTCGCTGCCCGTATCATTGCGGCCATTGACAACCCCGCCGATGTTGCCGTCATCTCTGCTCGCCCTTACGGACAGCGCGCAGTCCTCAAGTTCGCTTCTCACACCGGTGCTACTGCCATTGCCGGTCGCTTCACCCCCGGTAACTTCACCAACTACATCACTCGCTCTTTCAAGGAGCCCCGCTTGATCATCGTCACCGACCCCCGTACCGATGCCCAGGCTATCAAGGAAGCCAGCTACGTGAACATCCCCGTCATTGCTCTGTGCGACACCGACTCCCCCACCGACTTCGTCGATGTTGCTATCCCCACCAACAACAAGGGTCGCCACGCCATTGGTTTGGTCTGGTGGATGCTTGCCCGTGAAGTCCTCCGCTTGCGTGGCACTCTTGCTACCCGCGAGACCGAGTGGGACGTTGTTGTCGATCTCTACTTCTACCGTGACCCTGAGGCCGAGGAGACCAAGGAGATTGCCGATGAGGCCAAGGTTGCCAGCGCCGACGAGGTCGGTCCTGCCGCTATCGAGACTGGCTTTGCCGGCGACAGCTGGGATGCCGGCGCTCCTGGTGCTGCTGCTCCTGGCGCTGCCTTCACTGCTGCCAGCGCTACTGCTGGCGCTTCTTGGGAGGCTGAGGCTGGTGGTGAGTGGGCTGCCGAGGCCCAGGCCAACCCTGAGACCAAATGGTAGATTTACCAAGAAGTTTCGGGTATTTAGCGAAGTTGCCAAGGGGGAAAAAATGTCAATGGGAATCAATTCAAGTTTTGCGATACAAATGGAAGCCCGATGTGGTATTATTCCGGTAGTATACGATGGCTTCTTTACAACTTCGTCGGATTAAATCTAATTATTGTGACATCTGGATTCATACCCTTTGGCTCTCGAATTTACTATGTCCAATGTCCAATGTACGTGGGGAAAAAAAATATTATGATTGCATGAGACGAACGTCTACAGAAGCGGAGGTTTCTTTTACCTGTCACGCATGAATTTATTTATCTGACTGGTACTTACGAGGGAAAGATACCTAGATTATCTATCTATCTATGATTTTCTAGGGGAAAGCCCTGTACTGTCGGTATTGACGAGGCGGACTTAATCGTTGTCTCGGGGAAATCTCATTTGTTTATGTCGTCTTTAAGGCTATATCAATAAAAAAAGAATTCACGTGAATTGGAGATTTCCTATAAATCACGATAGAACTTTTGTAAGACTTGTAGGGCTCCGAGGTGGCTTGACATCAGTACCACCTAGGGTTCCAAGAATTCGATACTCATTGGATCCCCTAGTAACTATTTCCTCTGTCATGCTCCATCACACATAACGCCGCTTGTAGTTTTTTGGTTGGGCTCTTATTTTCGAACTCAAATGTACGTCGAACCTCCTTCCCTCTCTCGTCGAGGTTTGTTGCGTGGCTATTATTGATCGAGCACTCCCCATCTCGTATTAATCACCTTCAATGCTGAATGCTTGAAAATCCAGCCATGTGCGGATGGCCTCCGAAACCAACCGCTACACGGCTCTTATCGACAATTCTCTTTGCCGTAATATGGATGCTCTTTGATAATAGGCCCACCCGAATATCGTAGGAACGTTTGAAGATGGTTGAAATGAAGAAAGCCAGCGAGGCTGAAGTTGCAGAGCAGCAACTCATTTCGTCCTTAGACAATCGTGCAGCCACCCGAGCCTTGCGCACCTTTCTCACTGGTTGACATTGCTGCCATTCTGGCAATATCTTCAAAAGCCTCTGAGACTAACTCCCCGGTTAGAGCGGAGCATTCTGCATAGCGATCACAGTGCAGTTCTTGGGCTATGCGGTATGCCTACATAAGGTTAGCGAGTCAAACGATAGATGAATAGAGGAGATGTCTCGGACTCACCTCCTGCGGGTAAATTATCTGCTCGTTTTCCACTCTTAGATCTCGTTTAAGACCTAGCAACATAACGGGGATTCGTTCCCCGGCGCCTCGTTGGAAGTATCTGGTTATGTCGTTACGCCACTGAAGCATGGTTTAAGCACAAAATGAATCTCTCGTTTTAAATGACAGGGTGTACATACTACTTTAAGCCCATCTAGCGTCTTCCTGTCTGAAATATCATATGCGAGTATGACAACATCTGGATGCAACGATGACCAATGCTGGTTCGGTGAAGCGGTGTCGTATACTTCTAGTGTGAATGATTTCCGTGCAAATCGAATATCGTACAGAAACGGCTGGTTGCTATCTCGTAGTAGGCCATTGTCTAGGGCTTCCCCATTCCGCAATGGAAGTTTTGATGTCTTCAGGTGTCTATGTGAGATGAGCTTAAGGTATATATAGTGTAGCCTCTGGGTAACTAGGCATGGAATGTAACGGCAATACTGACGATAGGAAAGTGGTTTTTCCGCAGCCAGAGTCTCCAAGCATCAATAATGTGATTGGATTCTCCTCCATTGCACTCATCGAACTACGCTGGTAGTTGTCCAGACGCTGTGGTTACTAGTTAACTAGAACGTCTTACTAACTAGAACGTCTTACTAACTAGAACGTCAGTCAGCGCGGGCGGTTACAATACAGTACCATACGGAATAGTTTACATTACTGTACTGTACTGTATCAACCAAAAATCTAAAATTTTCCCGCCCAAATTTTGTTACATTTCAGCAGTCCAGATATCGCCTCTTTCCTTCTAGGGAGTGATGTGGTTGTCGAGATCCCCCAAATTTAGAAAAGTAGCCAACTTTCGGAGTAATTCAGTGCGCGCCATCACTCTTCGATTCTACTCGCAATCGCCGTGCTGGTACTCAAAAACGCAAATGTCTACCCAGACTCTCGGTCCTTCTGAAGGACCGGACTATTCAACATGGAGCACCTCAAGCCTCGTTGGACGGATCATGGAATTGGAACGCCAACTAAATGCCCAGGCTGAGAAATTTCGTCCTGCTCCAGTTGCTCCAAACCCTCCTCATAAGCCGCAAACGATGGCTGCCCTGAATGATGATGCGTCAACTCTTGCCTCGGATCTTCATATAGATTCGGATCTCCCTCTCAAAGAGAAGAAGAGACGTCGGGAATTTGATCCTTCCAATTACCATACTCGTCATATCGCGCTGAAGCTCGCCTATCTCGGGCAACGTTACAATGGGTTCGAGCATGCGAATAAGAATATAACCCCGTTGCCTACTATTGAGGAAGAATTATGGAAGGCTCTACGACGGGCACGTCTAATTTTCCCACCGACCCCATACCCGATGGACTTTGGTTTCGACAGAAATAGTCCTAGAGAAGCAAAGCCATTCGAACTGAGTTGGGATGGCTGTCAGTATTCTAAAAGTGGTCGGACTGATAGAGGAGTCAGTGCCTTTGGGCAGGTTATCGGTGTTAGGGTTCGAAGTGCACGACCTAAAAGCAAGTCGAAACCAATTACGGAAGATGTTCTTTTACAAGGAGTTGGCGCAGATACGCCAATCATTGGTTCTACACAAGACAACGCGGAAGCAGGAGTTGAGGAAAATCATGAATCCGAAGTCGATGATGACTGGGATGACATTCGAGACGAACTACCGTATGTGCAGATGTTAAACCATGTGCTACCGGACGACATTCGTATCTTGGCCTGGTGTCCGCGTCCACCTCCAGACTTCGACGCTCGTTTTTCATGCCGTGAGCGGCAGTATCGATATTTTTTCACGCAGCCAGCTTTTGCACCTGTGCCGGGAGAACTTGGGTTCACTCGTAGCGCCGCCCATTCTCGCGGAATAGCCAAGAAGAAACTTAGAGATGGCTGGCTGGATATTGATGCCATGCGTGAAGCCTGCAAGTACTTTGAAGGCACTCATGATTTCCGGAATTTCTGTCGTGTTGATACGAGCAAGCAAATGACCAATTTCGAGCGCATAATATACCATGCCAGTATAGATTTAGTCGACCCAGCTCAGAATCCTCTTGGCTATGTTGGGCGCAGTGATTTTCAACCTCTCAGGGGTAGGGGTGATGTAATTGCTGAAAGCAATGTGAACGAAGATCAGCCTTCTTCACCTCTGGTGTATACATTTACCCTCCACGGCTCGGCCTTTCTGTGGCACCAGGTACGCCACATGGTAGCGATCCTCTTTCTAGTCGGCCAAGGTGTTGAAAGTCCATCCATCGTTCAAGAATTGCTCGATATATCGAAAAATCCACGCAAGCCTATGTACGAAATGGCGTCAGATGCGCCGCTCGTCTTATGGGATTCCATCTTTCCAGATCTTGAAAGCGACAGTAGGGAAGATGCATTAGATTGGGTCTACTGCGGCGACCCTAGGCAAACTGCTTCGCAGTCTGCCAAAGGCGGCGCCAAGTTTGGCTCGACTGGCCTCGTGGATACTCTCTGGCGTACGTGGAGAGGGCGGAAGATTGACGAGATCCTTGCAGGTGCACTGCTTGACTTGGCGGTTGGCCAAGGAAGCCCCAGTTTCATCAGAAATGAACTGCCAGAGAAAGCGCACAGGAGCCACAAAATGTTCAACGGAGGAGACGAAGCAAGAATTGGCGGTATATATGTACCTGTCATGCAAAAGGGCAAGATGGACCCTGTTGAAATCCAAAATGCTAGGTACCTTGCAAGTCGTGAGCGGAAAGGCAAGGAGGTGAGAGTGAAAAAGGTCAATTGAACATAGCCCTCTAGATATATAAACGAATCGCATTCGGCATGATTTATCCAGGAGGTGGCCCTGATTTGGGTTCGTAGAGACAGCGTCGAGCGCCGCGCCAGACCTCTTCAAGAATCACCCGTTTGGGTAATAAGTTCTAGCGGATATGAATTAGTCCATATACAAAAACAACTCTTTCCACGCCGTAGGCAATACTTACAGGAAAGACGACGACAACTCCACTTTCACCTTCCACGATGATCGCCAGATAAAAACGAACTTCGAATCCCTTAAAAGCTTCGTGTATGACGATGTCTTGGATTTGGGTGGTCGGTATGAACCTCGTGGCAGCACTAGACCAATACATGGGGGAAGATGTCGAGGTTTGAACGCCTAACCCGCGGATCACTAGAAGAGATTCCTCTGGACCAACGTTAGTAGGGGACGAGACAGAATGGGAACGGAGGAAGAAAAAACAAACCAGTATACCCCTTCCTCCAGACTGCGTACGTTACTACTGCGCTCGCAATGGCCACCACCGGCCACGTGTATCGATCCGCAATGCGACAACTGAGTGATCCTACACTGGTTGACCAGAATCCAGGCCAAACGCCCCAGCCCTCATTGTCGGTTATTATGAAAGGGCGAATCTTGGCGAGGCCAATGATCAAAATCGAAAGGAATGCCACAATGCGCAAAAGGACTTCCAGGCCGAACGCCAACTTCGACGACCAAGTGCGCCGTGCTGGGGCGTTTGAAGCAGTGAATAGGATCGTCGTAGGTGACGGGCGCTGCACTGTAAGGCGCGGCGGAGACATTGCGTGGTAAGAGAGGGCGAATAACAGAATCAACGTTTAGTATTTTTCTCGCTCTCAGAGTGAGGTGAACAAGCCTCATTTTGAAACCCAGGTCAAGCCACAGATAGAGCGTGTAGGTATGCGTACATAAGTCATATTCTGGCGAAAATTGATGCCCGTGGCTTTATATCAGCTGGGAGATAGTTAGACTGAAGTGGCCCTCTCGAGGTTTATCCAGATCATCTAAAAGTCGTGTGTTCGAGCCACACAAGCCACATTTTTTATTTCTTCTTTTTTTTTTACCTTGAGCTCAGCCTGCTCAGGGCGTAGAGGTAAGCCAGATGGCTCAACTTGGAGCCATGATATCTAAGATGTTGTATTTAAGGCGTTAGGTCGTGTCTTAGAAGTTAGGCGCCCGGCACGATCGCGGCTCGCTCCCGTCACGTGCGGAGCTCTGTAGCTGGGCTGCTCCTTCTTTGCCCAACGCTTCCCCGGAATTTCCTCACGACTTCATCACAATATGGATCGCCCACGTTCTCGGTCTCCTCGGTCTCCTCGGTCTCCACCACCTGAAGCTGCACGACGGAGACGCAGTAGGTCTCCTGATCATGACAGAGCTAGGCGCCCAAAAAACCAGGGTGGTTTCCGCTGGAAGGACAAACGACAACGAGATGACAGATACCGTGATAACGAGCGCAGGTTAGACCGAGGCTATCGAGAAAGGCGTCGATCCCAGTCTCCTCGCCGCGAAAGGAGTCGAGAAAGGTACGGAGATCGAAACGGAGCGCGCGACTACAATGCTCCGTCGAGGCCGGATCGAGCGAAGGATGAGCAGGACAGCAGCAAGCCAAAGCCAAAGCCAAAGCCGGTGCCGAAGACTGCTCCTGTAGTAACACCTGGAGAAGAAATGATCGTTGTGCATGTGAATGATCGGTTGGGTACCAAAGCTGCTATCCCGTGCCTCGCGTCGGATCCCATAAGTGAGTATTTTCTTCCAGGCCTCAAGTTGCCCCCGGCTCTAAAGCTAACAACTCGATGCCTAGAACTTTTCAAAGCCCAGGTAGCCGCGCGAATTGGACGGGAGCCGCACGAGATCTTGCTCAAGCGCCAAGGCGAGCGGCCTTTTAAGGATCAACTCACGTTGCAGGTAAAAAGAGTCCAAACTCCCACTATTCCCTTTGCACCTTGCTGATGTATTTGTAGGACTACGGTGTCTCGAATGGTGTACAGATCGACTTGTGAGCCTTGACTTATCCCTATTTTTATTTTTATTTTTTTTATTTTTTTTGACATGCTCTGGATAAAGCACCCATTACTAATTGTGTGAACTACAGGGAAGTCGACACTGGCGATTGAACGAATATGCTACGGTCTGTGCAGTAGTATCATTGTTATTGAGATACAGCAAGGGATCTTCTGGAATCTGTTACGACTGCAGCTGCCGCAGACGACGTCGGTCGCTGATACGCAAGGCAACAAGCACATCGACTTGTTTATCTGGAGCTGTACTATGATATGAATCTGTGTCATAGCCTTTCCTCTTTTCTTTCATCAATGAAGTACCACACCCTATTTATTGATAACCCGGGTGTCGGAAAAGTCGATTCCTCTTCAATCCATATTTCAACTTGATGTATCTTAGCAGCAGAACGGAGCAAATCCATAGCGTAACATTGCAGTCAGCTGCTGCCGCCCCAGATAGCTAAAGCCTGCTAACTGAATGCGTGCGTATGCTGTTGTGTGGTGCTGTGCTGTGGTATGCTGACCGTCTTGTCTGCTGTGATTTCGTCTTTCGTGGTCAATTACTCATTTACTCTATGAGTCTATGACTTTATATGTTTTTTCGGAGGAGAACGCGGGGTTTATTTTTTTATATTTTTTTATTTCATTTTTTACCGCTATTATTTGCCGCTATACCCGATTCGGCCGCTACTCTGCAAATTGTGCAAAATCTCCGGGAGCCAAGACCAGCAACCCCGGTCCACTTTTGCTGTCGTTTTTCCCATGCAGTCAAGAAAATCAACGTCGACCTTCAATCTATTCCTGCTGTTCGTTCGTATTGGCAGCCGTCTCAGCTACCGCGCGCTTCTTCGTTGTTCGACATGGATATTTGACCTTTACCGCATTCCCAAGTTCCAGGTTGCGTCCCCTCTAACCCCATCGCACGCTTTTCGTCGCTCGGATCTCCTTCTGTCGACTACACTACTACCGCTGGGTTTGGAGCAGCATTCTCTTAATAATAATATACACGACCAACATGGTCAGGAACATTGTTATTATCGGGGGCACGTCCCACCCGCAGCTCACGCAAACGATCTGCAATCACCTCGGTGTTCCACAGGCGAATGTCTTACTTTCGAAATTTGCTGTCGGCGAGACTCGAGTGGAGATCCAAGAATCGATCCGAGAAAAAGATGTTTATATCATTCAATCTGGTGGAGGCAAAGTGAATGATCACCTGATCGAGCTTTTGATTACCATATCTGCTTGTAAAACCGCATCCGCGAAACGGGTCACAGCCGTGCTACCCTTGTTTCCTTATTCTCGTCAGAGCGATATCCCATACCAGAAAAATGGAGCCCCATTGGTCAAGTCGACAACTCAAAATCATTTCACTTTCGACAGTACCCCTCCGACGCCGCGCATCGGGTTTCCGGAAAGCCAAGCGGTGACTCACGATGTAGAAAGCTTGCAGAAGAGTCTTGCAAGAGCTCAGATAGAACCAGAGGTGAACGGATCTCCCGTCAAGCGACGTCCCATTGGTAATGGGGGGAAGCGGAGTGATACCATCGACTCTGTTCGCTCAGCAACCAGCAATTCCAATGGCATGAACAGTGAAGAGTCGTCGAGCACGACCAGTGCTCCTGCTAGGCTTCCTGACTTCGAGCCTCGTCCTGGGTATCGACTGTGGGTTGCTCAGGCCGGGACTCTTATTGCAGATCTTCTAACCTCTGCTGGCGCTGATCATATTATCACAATGGACTTGCACGACCCTCAGTATCAGGGATTCTTCGATATCCCAGTCGATAATCTCTACGGCCGGCCGTTGCTAAAGAGATATATCCAACGTAACATTCCTGATTACAAAAATACCATTATCGTCAGTCCCGACGCTGGTGGCGCCAAGAGAGCAACAGCTATTGCAGACTCGATGGGCGTTGAGTTTGCATTAATACACAAGGTAAGTTCTTCTGCTCGAGTTTTACGCGCGGCACGGAAATTAATATATGTCTCGATAATAGGAGCGACGACCTACCAGAATATCAGATCGACAGAATGCCACCATGATGCTCGTTGGAGACGTACGGGATCGAATAGCTATTCTTATCGATGATTTGGCAGATACCTCAAATACCATCACCCGAGCGGCCAAGTTACTGAAGAAAGAAGGCGCCGCCAAAGTCTACGCCCTTGTCACTCATGGCATTTTGAGTGGTGATGCTATAGATCGCATCAACGCCAGTGCTCTAGATAAGGTCGTAGTCACGAACACTGTTGACCAGGAGGAACATTGCAAACGCTGCCCCAAGCTGGAAGTTCTTGAAGTTGGCAATATCTTTGCTGAGGTATGTCTTTATATTTGACGTCTCCTGCTCAGTAAGATCTAATTAGGCTGTTCTAACAACATATCCAGGCTATCCGACGTGTTCACCACGGTGAGAGCATCAGTGTACTTTTCCAGTATGACTAAGTCTTTCGATGCTTTACCTGTTCACCAATTTTAATTCCGCTTTCATCGCTCGGAATCGTCGATTCGGGCTAGAAGAAAGCTCAAAACGCGACCTTTTTTTTGAAAGAAATATTTGACATAACCAAGTGCTGGACTATTGCTTCAAGATTTTTGCCCTTATTCTTTGCCCTCTCATTTCGCCTTGAATTGTTCTGCCAACAGAAAAAACACACACAAAGTCGTAGCGGGAAATATCTAGACGATCTCGCTGTCATGTATAAGTATACGAACTTCAGGCAAGCTGCTTGCTTTGCATATAAGAAAGAGTTTTCAATTTAGAATCTGAAGAGAGAAGAAAGGAAGTTTATTTGGAAGAACCAGAAGCTCGGCTTCATCGTTCAGTTTGTTCAACGATTGGTAGAGCATACATGTTTCAAATACAAAAGGTAGTCACTTAGAAAGCATTCATAAACATCTACAGAAGAATTATAAATGCGAGAGCGAAAGTAAAAAGTGGAATGAAATGCTCGATACGATCGACATACATGTAGGGTAAGGAAAAAAAGAATACAAAAATGTCATTAAATATTGGACAAACAGCTAGAACACAGAGATGTAATTTCCTATTCGCTCTTTTTGATGTTGTGCAATACACTCTGCGATCCAGGTGATGTTCCGAATTTCCTAGCAACAGAGGAAGAAAGATCAGTCAGTATGATTTATCAAAATATAGCTTGTGGAAAAGGAGAAGGGAAAGTTCTCTTACCTGTTCCCGTAACTTGACCCAGGCATATACAATGGCAGTGGTGAATTGGCGTGTGAAGACAACCTTGCACAATTCCATCTCCTTCTGATAAAACAAGTCTTCCAAGCTCTTCCCATCAGAACTGCCGCCACCGGACATATTCCCCATGCCACTGGAACCGCCCTGAGACAATCCAACGGCATCGAAGAAGGTCTTGTAATCTCCTACTCCGCTCACGGCAAGAGCAACGCTCTCTACGTCATCGGCTCTCGAGAGCATCAGCGAGCCTTCGGGGTATAACTTTCCAAATTCAGGGTAAAGCTTCTTCCGCTCCTGCTTGGATAATTCAGTGCCAAAGGAGTTCAAGGTGATGTTGATGGCTCGTCGGTCAGCCTCGTATTCGAGGATCTCTGCCATTGTTTCCTGCGTGGGAGTACCTTTAAAGTCGGAGTTTGTGTTGATGAAGTTGTAAAAGTCCTCAAGGTAGTTCTTGTACAAGGTGTTTCGAACAATTTCAATATTCAATTCGTCCAGGTCTTGGTGGCTGAGGCTGCCTTTGAAGTATGGTGCCAGCGGGGTTTCGACCAGCACGGAATTATAAAGCTCCTCAATATTTGTTGCAACGCACAGCACGGGCAATGTCTCGAACCAACCTAGAGGGTGACAACGCTCCAGAAGCTCACGAGTATCTCTCTCGTGCAGTGTGCCGGTAATCAACAATGCGACGTTGTCAATCATATAACCATACGTCAGGTATTCCATGAACTTGGCAAATGAGCCGGTGGAGTTTGCGTGAAGATATCTGAATTCAGCAACCATCTTGTCCGTCATTTTCGCAGCAAGAGCGGAGGTGGAGGGGTTTGGAGGTAGTGCAGCGAGGAAGTCGCCGTACGCGGGAGCAAGTTGGAGCTTGACATCTGCAATGTAATAATTTGTGAATCATTAGAAGCTGTAGCCGTAGTAGTAGCATCATAAGCAAGCTAGAAGTTAGCACGCACCATCTATGGTGTCGCATTGGGTCAAGTTCGCATAGTGCTGGCTCGTAAGCAGACTGTTGCGATATCCACGGACGATACCTTCGAGGTACCTGGAAAGGAGGCCGATTTCAGAATTAGTTTGATGTCTTCAGCGATAGCTTTGTGGATACATATCAGTCTCACCCTCCATTGACGTTGAAAAAGAGGCCTTCCATCTTGGATGGCGGGATTTTGTGACGATGTTGGTGCACTGCTTGGAGATGCGCATGTTATTGGCCCAAATCGGGAGAGGTCAAGTGGTCTTTGCTGTCTGCCGTAGAGTTAGTACTAGTAACTAACTAAGTTAGTTAGTTAGTTAACTAAGTTAGTTAAGTAACCGGCTGCTGACATAATACCCTGCAGTTAGTTAGCTAGCCAATGACAGAGCGTAGACGCTGCTGACCGCCTTCCACCCGCAACTTCTTCAAATTTTTGAGCCGAAAAGAAAAGGAAAAAAAAAAGGAAAGAAGTGTCAACGGTTGCGCCTTCCCCGACAACCACAACGCCTTCGCCTTTTCTTTTCAGGAAGGAAGGACCTCCCCGTTTGGAAATAGCGTCATGACTCTCTTCATTCTCACCGAGACCAGCGCTGGCTACGCTCTGCTGAAGGCCAAGGACAAGAAGCTCCTCAAGCGTGATGATATTGCTACTGAGGCAGCCACTCCAGAGGGAGTGTCAAATCTGTACGTCTCTTTTTTATGTCTCTTCTTTCAAGGGCCTAGACCTTAAGAATTCAGAGGGAGGGGGGAAAGACTAAGACTAACGTCTTTTCTAGGCTGAAATTGAAATCTTTCCAGAAATTCGACAGTGCCACTACAGCCCTCGAAGAAGTTTCCGCTATCATTGAAGGAAAAGTGACTCCCCGTCTAGCCAGCTTGCTCAATGAGATCAAAGATGAGAAGAAAGTCTCTCTTGCTGTTGCCGATCCCAAGCTCGGTAAGCCTGCTATTTTGAGTTCTACCGGATTGCTCAAGTTCTTTCTAATGGCTTGTATCAGGTAACGCTATTGGGAAACTGCCTGGTCTTGATATCCAGCCCATTGCCGACTCGTCTACTGCCGACATATATCGTGCAATCCGCGAACACATTCCCACCCTTATCCCAGGGCTCGTTCCTGAAGACATGTCTGCCATGGCCCTTGGTCTGTCACACTCTCTGGCTCGCCACAAGTTGAAATTCTCCCCCGACAAAATCGATACCATGATCATCCAAGCCATTGCTCTGCTGGATGACTTGGATAAGGAACTGAACACATATGCCATGCGTGTGAAGGAATGGTACGGCTGGCACTTCCCGGAAATGGCTAAGATCATCAATGACAACATCGCGTATGCTCGTGTGGTCTTGAAGATGGGGATGCGCACAGAATTTGAAAATACCGACCTGAGTGACATTTTGCCCGAGGAGATTGAAACTGCTGTCAAGAACGCTGCCGACAAGTCAATGGGAACAGAAATCAGCCCCGAGGATTTGGAGAACATTCAGTCCTTGGCCGAGCAGGTTGTTGGCTTTTCTGAGTATCGCCAACAGCTAGCAAGCTATTTGACCGCGCGTATGACTGCCATTGCGCCCAACCTTACAGCACTCGTTGGCGAACTTGTCGGTGCCAGACTAATTGCCCACGCTGGAAGTTTGATGAACCTGTCCAAGAGCCCTGCCTCTACGCTTCAGATTCTGGGTGCCGAGAAGGCTCTTTTCAGGGCTCTCAAAACCAAGCATGACACGCCCAAGTATGGTCTCATTTACCACGCATCCTTGATTGGACAAGCAACCGGTAAAAACAAGGGTAAAATGGCGCGTATTCTCGCCGCCAAGGCCTCACTTGGTATTCGTGTAGATGCTCTTGCCGAGTGGGAGGAGGACGTTGCCGAGGAAGAGAAGGCAGCCCTGGGCACCGAAGCTCGATTCAACCTGGAACGTAAATTGGCTGCCATGGAAGGAAAGCCTCTGAAGCCTAGGGGTGTCAACATTGCGCCAAACGGCGTTTCCGCGCAGCCCAAGAAGTTCGAGATTAACGAAGCCCGGAAATACAACGCTGATGCGGATGCCTTGAGCGGAAATGAAGAACCTGCCACGAGCAAGACTAAGAAGGAGAAGAAGGCCATTCAAGAGGAGAAAGAATCCGAAGATGAGGATGATGAAGAAATGCAAGATGCCGAGGAATCAGACGACTCTTCTGCCAAAAAATCCAAGAAGTCCAAGAAGGGTGACGCCAAAGATGATGTCGAGAAGCGGGCTGCCAAGGCTGGTCTCAGCGTCAAGAGGTATTTACGCAAGCTAGAAAGAGGCGAGATCGACTCTGAAGGACACGCTATCAGCAAAAAGGACCTGAAGAAAGCCAAGAAAGAAGCCAAGAAAGCCGCCAAGGAGGAAGGCAAGAAGCGCAAGAGGGACGACGAAGATGCCGACGATAAGGCCGAGAAGAAGAAGAAAAAGAAGAAGAGCAAGGACTAAAGAAAAGAAAAAAAGGAACTTTGCTTTTTGGATTTCTGGAAAAAAGTGATTCTCATCTTTGTATGATATAATTTTTTGCTCTTCTCCTTTTGTCTATTTCTTTTGTCTACTTCTTCTTGATACTACTTATTTTTGCTGTTGGGTGGCATTTGGGGCGAAATTACTTGGTTTATATTATGGCGCATAGTGGATTTTTTTCTTTTCCTTTTCTATTTTCTTTAGTATAGGCAATGACCATGATCAATTTGGCCGAATTTCGTATGAATTCTTATATCAAGCATTACAAGGTTTCTGCTCAGAACGCCCTTCCCATGCAATTAAACATAGAAACTCCTAATATATCCGTGGATGGATACTTTCTCCTCTGATCTTATAATACACATGCTGCCTACCCAAAAAGTATCAGAGATTATAACCCGGAACCGTCCACGGGTTTTAACTATGACTCCCGCCTCCCCAAATTTTCATTAAATATCTGCAAGATATTGACCACATCGTCATCCGAAAGTCTCTCACTCATATCTTCAACCACACTCGATATCACCGCTTTATCTGTATAATATGGATCTTCTTCTTCTTCTTCCTCATCCACCTCCATGCTACCGCCGCCGTCTTTCGTAACATTTTTCAATCCTACGCCGAGGTTGATGAGCATCATGACCTCACCCTTTGTGAGATTGTAGGGGGCCAGGTCCTGGATTAGTTTGCGTAACGCGTTGTCTAGTGGTGTGGGTTCCGCGGGTTGTATATAGGGTTGTTGTCGCTGCTGTAGCTGTTGGTCTGTGGAGGGCTGTTGCTGAATATTCGTGCTTTGATTTTGGGACTCGTGTGTATAGCGTGGATAGTTTAGGAGATGCGGACATGTACGTTCGACGTAGTTATGTATCTTTTTATTTTGTGGGCGGAGATTAGCATTCTATGAGCTCTAGAGTAGGAGGTGGGTGGTTTCCTTTCTTTCTTAATTTTTTTGGAAAAGTCTGAACATACCTCTGTCACAACAGAGCAGTGTAATCTCAAATCTGGTTTTGGCTCATAGTTTTTGAAATTAGAAGGTCCTTCAGGCGATTTTCGAGGTGGGTTCGACGTCAAGTAGGAAAGAACCTCGATGTTGGTCAGCGTTGCGGTTTGCGGGTCAATGATCTGCATTCGTTAATTTTTTTCTTCTTCTTCTTTGTTTTCGTATTGTAGTTCATCATGGGCGTACCTTCATTTTTTGATTTTTATGTTTTGTAATCTGTGATGTCGTGTGGCATGTGCAAGTAGGAAAAGAGATGATCGATGGATAAGAATTGGAATGGCGGGGAGTAATTTTTGCCGGCAGTATCTTTGGTTGAGTCGTTGACACTCAAGGCGGCGAGAAACTAGATCTAGCTAGATACAAATGGAACAAAACTACAAACTTGAGTAGTATTATGAATGTTATACATTCGCTAATATACATGTGCAGTTTTATAAACTGTATAGCTTAGGCTGCTGATTCAGTGATCAGGACATTGGCCCGGTTGAATGACCATCCACGGTCATCTCACACGCGGTATAAATCGGTGAATAAAGGAATAATGTGACCCGACTCACTTGGAGTCCTCTTCGTCTTCTTCTTCTTCCTCTTCTATTCCAAGCACCCATTTCTCTATTTCTTCCGCTTCGGACTTCGACTCTCCCAACTTCTTCGTCTTGGGTCCTTTGCCCACCATCAGTCTACCCCAGAGGTTATAGACCGCGCGAAGAGTACTAGATTTTTCGCCGCCCCAAGCTCCTAGTCCGTCACTGAATACTGCATCTTCAAAGCCGGAGCAAAGATCTTCGAAACTTATCCACTCGCCATTGTCCGCCCACATGCCTCCTTTTCTGTCGGGAGATTTCAATAAATCCGAAGCCCCCAACGCTGCGATCTGCTGAACTGGCTCGGTTTGCCCCGAACGCATATGCTTGCGCAGCAAAGCTCGAGTCCAAGGATGGAACCACATATTGTCCCAGAACGTATCCCGCACACGAATTTCGCCGTTTGTGTGAATGATTACAGGTACTGCTGCCGTTTGAATGTATGTGGCCAGCGGAAGATCGTTCCATGTGAAATTCCACGAAGGAGGAAGCACATCTATGCTTGACATGTTCGCAGTCTTGCTAGTCCAGCTGCTCAATGATTTCTCTTTTTTGAACGGGTTCAATGGGTTTTGTTCGACGTCGAGCGGCAGGTTTAGGCGCACTTCTCGCGGCACCCCATGCTCGATCTGTACGGATGACGCCCTCCGGTAGTCGCGGTACCGTAACCATTCTATATCAGTGGTTGTTTTCCTCGTGTTGAGGAAAAGTTGACCCTCGTAATCAAGCCCAATACCGTATTCATGCCGTTCCCCGGGCTGTATGTGAGCGCGAACATTAGTGATATTGGACGCTGGCGAGATCCCTACGAAATCCCAGAGCCATTCCTTGAAAGGAGTGCTGGTCTTTCGCCTTTCTATCTCCCGGGAATATTCCTGGGCACCAAAAATGTGGGTGAATGTCATTTGATCACCAGCACGTGATGGTTGCTTTTGCATTTCCTGCAATGCTCGCTCATATAGGGGAATCAGATCGGGCTTTTGGCCCATTATAATGCTGGATTCGATCCATCGAGGCCTATTTTTGGTCCCATCGCGTTTTTTATCCGTTTTGAGTCCGTATATGTCTGGCGGCAGCGGCGACTGCGGCACACTGGCACAGGCAGCAGTGTCGGTGAGGTTGGAATAACAATCCTTTCGAGAAGCAAATAGTACTCTTTGAGTGTACTTCTGAACTAGGTGACGAGTATCGCCGTCTTCAACAACCTTCATACCGTATTTGCTTCTTAAATGTTCATTTTTCTGCCGCGTTATGTTTCCGTAGCGATCGATGAGGATATCGGACGGCAATTGGAATAAAGTGTCATCGCTATCGACTATTAATACAAGGTCTCTGTCTCCTACTCGTTTGTTTGTTTTCAGAAAATTGAGAATAGACTGCACGTTTTCGAGCGCAGCTTTGCTAGAGGGGGTTCCCGTCCGCGATTCGGGATTCGGTTTGAGAAGGGTCATGGGGGGGTAGTTTAATATCATCGCAGAAGTAATTGTCCGGCATAGCTGAAGACTCTTGGGCGTCGCGGATACGACCACGTGGAAGGCGGAGTTTGAAGGATCAAAAGGCGGAGGAAGTTCCAAGTCCTGCTTTCCAGGGACCGGGACATTAGGGGCTGAGCTGTCCTGTACTACGTTAGACCATCATGCCTTCCTGCCCAACATCGTGACTGGCGAAATGACCTACCCTTCTGGGACTGTAAGAAAACAGGCAGAAGACAAACAAGACAGAACCGACAACATAGATTATCACCCTCGAGATACGCATGCGCGGCATGTGTAATGGGATGTGAGGCAGATTGCTCCATGGCGAGCCAAAGCGGTTGAGCTGGAGCATGGTGCTCTCCGTAACCGGAACGCAAACCTTCTTATTGGAGACAGCAGGGGAGAGTCATCTTTTCAATCGAGCCGAGGAGAGCAGTCCTGACGCAGCTGTGCAGATAGAAGTTGTTGAAGGAGTTGTGGTTGAAGAAGTTGAAGTTGAGGAAGGGGAGAAGGACAGCTCTAAACTTCTAAAGAAAGAACAAGCCACAGTGGGCCTAGTGCCTGTCACGTGTGGGTCTTCCTGTTAACTTCCGAGGCTAACTTCACTAACTTCACTTACTCCGAGTCGGCATTCATTATTGAATATTCGTCTATTAGTCTATATCAGAGACAGCAGTCCCCCTCGGCACTTTATTCTCTTGCCTCGCCCTCAGTCAAAGTTATCCGAGTCTTTCCTTCAAATTATAAG
Organism: Trichocomaceae sp. PYS4502; assembly: GCA_023625875.1. Classification (NCBI taxonomy): domain Eukaryota; kingdom Fungi; phylum Ascomycota; class Eurotiomycetes; order Eurotiales; family Trichocomaceae; species Trichocomaceae sp. PYS4502. The sequence goes on from JAMAFX010000009.1 coordinate 34,665, forward strand.
CCATGGAGCAGATTCCACTTGATGTTATGTAGGCCTCCGAGCTTGGCTATTCTAGTGACGCAATCCTGGAACCTGGCCAATAGTTGAAGAAAAGAAAAAAGTCTTAGAAAATGAGGATAGAAGAGATAAAGACGGTGCAGGGGAAAAGGACATCCATCCATGGATTTGTGTAAGCGTCACTATGAACGAAATAGGGCCAACAACACAAAATATTTTCAAGGCTGTAGGTACTCTTCATATTACACCTCTGCTACAAAACACAGCCTACTCAATCAAAATGTCCAGACAAAAGCGCTGCAAAACGCTGCTTGCCTCACTCCCTTTAGAGATAATTCGGCTCATCATACACCACACGGACGACGTGGAGGATGTCCTCGCCATGATGAGAACCTGCCGCTACATGTCCACGGCCCTAGAACCCATGCTGTACCAACAAGCCATCACTACCGGCGTACATAAGGCCAAGTTCTTATACGCAGCCATCTGGGGGCACGCAACCGTGGTATCCAAGTATCTGAAGGCAGGGTTTTCAATGAGTGAGTTTACGCAAAACAAGTACTACTGTGGCCTGACAATGCGCTCCACCAGCATGTTGAAAAGAGAAGCTCTAAAGGAGGAAGCTCATCCACTTATGGCTGCTGCGATGATTGGCCACGCGGATGTGGTCAGGATCTTGGTCACTGAAGGCATGGTCAATATTGACTTGGAGGATTGCGTCCGACGTACTGCATTGTTTTATGCAATAGGGGAATGTCGTTTTGATGTGATCAATGTGCTCCTCGAACAGGGCGCAAGGCTGACGGGTGAATGGCCAGCGAAGTCGGCCTTTCTGTATGCGGTCCACACTAAGAATAAAGAAGCACTTGAAATAATGTACGAGGAACTTCAGAAGCGCTCTGTTCTTCCCGGGCAGAAGGAAGACATGGTGAGGCTATGCCAAGAAGCCTGTTTCTACGCTTGCCAGTATGGCTTGATTGATTTCGTCAGGTTTTTCCTTGGCCAAGGCATTGTAGGCGTCAACGACTACTTTAATGGACGCAGCTTCCTTTATACTTCGTGTACCTTGCGCAGTTTTGCAATGGTCAGGCTTTTCGTGGAGAAGTTTGGGGCCAGGATGGAAAGCGAAAGGGATACCGGCGTGGTAAAGACGTTGCGCAACTACAAGTCGCACGAGCCCGTTTCTAGGAATCTGGTCAAGTACCTTATACAAGCCGGTTGCAATGTGGTAAATGGCAAGCGCTACGCCTGTGCATTGTTGTATATCGCTCGGGGCTCTGGCAACCGGTTTGAGTATGACCGTGACCTGGTTCGCTTCCTTAAGGTGGCTGTCACCAGGAGAACTGTGTGGATCCTACAAAATGATGGAGAGGAAACACGTATTTCTGGAAAGGTAAGCCGTTGCATGAGGAGGAGTTTCGGCCTTATGTTGAGGAGAGGCTATAAGTAATTCATTTACTTTAGAATGGCTAGTAGTATGAAAGCCAATTTTGAGAAAATAGGATTATAAAGGCTCAGAACGCCTCAAAGTGAAATCTTTAAGCAAAGAAAAAGGCGTTGGGAGAAGACATTTTTGTGTATATTATTATAATGGCTAGGCAAGATATGAGTGTCTAGGGCACTCCCTCACAGAACATGTATACTTCCTAAATGTACAAAAGGTGCGCTGCGGTGCCCAAATACCTGATAAGTGGGATAGAATACCTGAGTATCATCCAAGGCAAACGAGAGAGAGACACTCTAAATACCTAGATATATAAAAACGGTCTTGTCAGGACTACCTAGGTACTATAGCACTTCCCCAGATATCTAGATCGGACGGAATGCCGGACTTTAGCCCTACTATATGAAAGAGTAGGGCCGCGCTATGCTTGATGGGAATAATATGAAATGCAAAACAGAAGAAAAGGAAATGAAAGGAAAATTCATAATGCTGACTGAACTGCAGAGGCAAGTTTAATGGATTGTCACTTTTCTTTTTCTTGGTGGCGAAGCAACTTTCGTCGGTATAAAATCTCAGGGTGGATTACATGCCGATTAATACAGTACACCAAATTCGCTAACCAAGAGTCGTACTCATGTGAGGATATGTACTGTTGCTTCTTCTATTCACCGGTTGATAGCCTCTAGTTAGCTGCATATTCGATTCGACATGCTTCCCCTCCTCGCTAACCTGTCTAACCAGCCTTTGCGGTGCTGTGTCAGAGCCTGGCAACATTCTCTCCAACTCGGAGATCCCCGTGCATCAGGAGGCCTGTCACTGTAACAGCTGTCGACATGTAACCGGTGCTCTGAGCGTCTCCTTCGCACCCCTCAAGTCAGCTCCTTCTGAGGATACTCTTTCTCGCCTCACAGTATATCACGGTTCTCAGATTCTTAGCCGCTACTTCTGCTGTGCTTGTGGCTGCCATTGCTTTGCCTTTAGCAGCGAAACACAGATGTGGGTTTGTCTTGCGGGGGTCATCGAAATATCTTCTCGTTCAGGTACCTCAGTTATAAACTTATAGTGTATAGTTATACCTACTCGAGATAGATTTCGTCGCGGATACGCTGGAGGTTCCGGAATAAGCCCCCGCCAGGCCCGCTATCGGTGTTGGAACGCTCCTCCGCAATCTGGTCCATCGAGGATCTCCCCCTCCTCGCCGCCCGGTCTCGCTGGTTTTCCAGAGACCTGCGTCGGTCGTCGATGATCCGGGCAAGGCCATCCAGAAAACGAGTGCGAGCCTTGTCCTCTGCCGTGCCTTTCCAGACAGTTCCGAGATTGCGCAGTGCTTCGAGCCGCCGTGTGGCTGCAGCTACGCCGGCATCCCCGCTCCCGTTACTATCTAGGAGCTCTGTTATTTCCGTGCGCAGCGATCTGGCGACTTCTTGCCCTCGCTCCTCACGGCTGTGGCTTTCGGTACCAGGCTCCGGCGCTGACACAGATATAAACGAAGAAGTAATCGACAACTCGGACGGGGGAAGCGGCCACTCCATGGCATCTCCGAATGTCTGAATAACCTCCTCCAGTCGAGTGCGCACCTGACCTAAGATCCGCAACTGAGCAATATACTCTGGCTCCTCGGGAAGTTTGGCAACAGAATCTGCTTTTTGGTGCTCTAATTCGACGTCTTCCCCTTTGGGCTCATCACTCTGTCCTTCCGGGACGAACTTGATAATATCCTCCCGTACTATTTCGGTTAGAGTGTCGGCAAGACTAATTGACTCCCCTCGTAGCACTTCCACCTCGTATGCCAATCTACCCCCACTTCGTAGGACTTCCTCGGTGAGTTGTGTCAAGATCCCAGAAAGTCGGACGTTCTGGGTGCCTATCTGGGAGACAAGCGACTGGCTCCGCGAAGAAAGCTCGGCGAGAGACACTGAACCCGGTGCTCTCGAGGCATGCGGCTGCGAGGCGGATAATGTCAATGGCGGGAGAGAGTTGTTGATGAAGTCGACAGGATCGAATGAGGGGTCGGCGAAATGTCGTAAGGAGGGCTCTAGTTGGTGCTGTGTGTTTTTGCTACTAGTGCTGGCGGAAGATGCTTGCGATGGATTAGCCATAGCCATTGATACAGCTCAAAATAGGTCTTTTCTTAAAGCCGCATATCGACCAGTTTATAGCAGGGCCAGAGTAGATCAAGAGAAGAATGGGCAGCAGAGCAAATTGGAGGGAACAGCAGATGTGGTGCCAGAACTGAGAATAGATGTAGCTTAAGCACGTCGGACAAACATTCTTCCGGCATTGGCTTCATATTAACATCAACTTTCATACAAGTAACCTCGGTGTAAGTTAGAATGTACAGTGCAGTTGTTCTACAAATGGGTTGGTCCTATTTGTATTATAATACAGATGCTGTTGGCTACACATCTATGCACCGCAAGTACAGAATGTCTGGTGACTTCGCAGCTCTGCAGAAGAGAGTCATCTCAAGATATCCAGACATCCAGGAGGATAGCTGGTATGGAACTTAGTCTAGGCACGAAGCTAGCAGGCTTATCAGCCGTCTAGGACCTGCATGTAAAGAAAGCTGGAAAAGAATTACTAGAAAAGGACGGAAACTCCCTTCATTTGCCTTATGTGCCTAAGGCTACCATCACCTGCCAGCCTTGGGGAGTTGCGCAGGCAACAGCCCAGGGCAGTTCTTCACAACATCGTTTCTCTTTCACTCAATGTCTGTCTGTCTAAGCTGCAGTCATTGTTTCTCATCTGACTTTAGGCATTCACTCGCTTAAACTGTGCACACCCTCAGTCCTTCATTTCACGATCCCACACGCAGCTTATCTTTGTTAGCCACTGTCGTGCATCCTCTCTTTGCGTCACCATCTGCATCATCCTGTCTGCATCGTCTCATGCCTCTCTGATCTCATGCCCCGCAAACAGTTTGTGCACGATCTTGGGGAAGTCAGCTCTGCTGGCACGTTCCCTGACATCCATGGGATAAAAAGAGGAGATGACGATGGGTCAATATGCTTCTCCTATTCAACCCCAGCAGACCCCCCACTGACAGTGGATTTTCAAGCTGTCATACCAGGTAGATGAAACAACCTCTTGAAGCTGATACCAACACATTTTACTAATGTCACCCCCAGATCTCTCTGAATATCCACACTCACATACATATCTGATCTATTCAACTTCAGCCACAGTGCCATCTGCTGTGGATGATGTCCTCGATGCTGTCCAAGCTGCTGTTGCAGGAGCGCCACTCCGTAAACTCCTCAGCACCATCAGTGATGCATTGAAGAAGGCCTTTTCTATGGACATCCATGAAGATACCCCAGAAGACCAAGCAAATACCGACTCTCAGTCTGCTGACGACTCTCAGTCCGCTGATGACGTTACGTTTTCACATTCTGATAATGAGATAAACTGGGAGGATGATGATGATGGGTTCTTTGATGAGGATCAGCAGTTCTTTGGTCCAGTTCCGAAGACCTTGGGATCGTCGTTGTCAACACTACGCTCCGATCTTCGTACTGCCAAGGCAGCAGGCTTCAAAGTGGGCTATCTAGGGGAGTTGGACGGATATCTTATCATTTCCATATCTTGCCGCATCGCCAAAATGAACATTTCAGACGAGGCAATGCAGGCATGGGGAGTACACCGCTCTCAATATCTGGTACTACTGCTCCGCTACCCTCAGGGCTATTTCAACACCAAGAAGATACTGGAGATGAAGAGTGCTTCGTCATCGGTACAAATGCATGTCGGTCTCTGCGACTCCTACAAGCCAAGCATGACTGAGGCCCTTCTAGCATTCAAACGCACCTCTCATATTTGGTCAGATCTAGCGCTTCCTCTCGCTACGTCTCAGGACTTAGGGAAATTACTACCGCTGTTCCTAGAGGTACCTTTGGCGTTACTTCTGAATGAACGGTTTGTCCCAATCCTCAACATCCGGCATCGCCATTCTTTCTCGTGGTCTGGAGCGGAATCATTCTTCAACGATGCCCAAGGCTTAATGGCAGTTCGTGGAAAGGACCAGGAATCTGCGAAATACCATGGCAAGGATGATTGCGGCGAAACACTGCGGCACGTGGCTCAAAAGGACCACTTCCTCGACTCTGAAGACCTCGACTTGCTTTCCTTCCCGTTGCTGGCTATGCAGTTCACGTTGCGGCATTTTGTCAAGTGCACGAAATTCTGTCTTGTCTGCCACTGCAAAGTCGACGCCACTTTCGAAGCATTGAAACCGTACGTGTGCAGCCAGCCTCTATGTCTTTTCCAATACATGGAACTTGGCATGGGTCCCAGCATCGAATGGGAGATTCGCAGACAGCCTTTCGTAGTTGATCTGCTCTTGAGCTTTGCATATGCGAGTGCTGCTGATGGAGCCATGGCTGATCTCCCAACCGGGCTCAGAATGATGGTGCCCTACCCTTGTGGGAAGAATTGGTCGCTCTCTGGTTCCTTTCGACGATCAACTATGCAGCTTACTGTGGACGATTTGAAAACGGAGAAATCTTCATTGTTACCTGGTGATTGGATTCTAATGGAGCTGCCTGCACAAGGGAAAACTACTCACTGGAATTGTCGAGTTGAAAGCACTAATTTATGGCCTGTGGTCGACATTTCAGAGCCGATTCTTCAACCACGGGACTGGAAAAAGACAAGCGATCCAAATTTCGCCCAGAGGGTATATTATGCCCCATACAAAACGAATTTCGATGAGATGAAAAGCGAAGAGGACATGCGGAAAGTTATTTTGACTCTTTTGAAAGCAATCCCAGATGTTCTCACAATGAAAAAGTGGCTGGAGTCGGATCCATCAGGCTCTCGGCTTTTGTCTTCGTGGGATAAGGTGCCCCCTGCAGCGGTCGATGTTCTACGATGGATCGTGGCATCCAACACATCCTGCATCCTGCAAGACGGATGGGCATCAAAGGAAAACATGTCGAGTCATAACTTGGTCACCGGCATGAAGGGCTATTTGCAATTCCGATTCGCGCAAGGCTCTCCGGACAAGGAGGAGAAATTCGTCTCTGCAGTACGCAAAGTCAAATCGCAATATCCGACCATTTTCGCTTGGCATGGAAGTTCGGTTTCCAACTGGCATAGCATCATTAGAGAGGGGTTGCATTTCAAGAAAATCGCCAACGGCCGAGCTTTCGGGCATGGTGTTTATATGGCGCAGCATTTCAGTACATCGCAACAGTATTCGTCTGTGAAGTGTGCGACCACGTACGGCATGATGTGGCCAAATACCGTTTTGAAGATCAGCCATGCCGTCACGTTGAACGAGGTCGTGAACAAGCCTGACCAGTTTGTCCACAATTCCAGCGGGGTCTACGTCGTGGATCGCATCGAGTGGATCCAAACCAGATATCTGTTTGTCAAATGCGAGGAGGAGGCGGAGGCGGAAGGCCTCATGAATGGACCTACAGAACCGTCATCGTCATCGTCATCGTCGTTGTCGTCGTCGTTGCCCGTAGCAAAGGATAGCAGCGAAAGGATCTTCTATACTCAGGATCCTAAATACGTCGCTACTGGAACTCTCACGCGCCCGATTCAAATTCCAATCACTGTCTTCAGTCAGAGTCGACGTCGTCTTCAACAGCAAAAAAGGGGCAAATTAGTGATGAGCATAAGCGAGAGCAAGAAGCGAAAGACCGCGGCATCAGTCACTGAGAACGCCCGAGATGAAAACGATGACGACAACCTGAGCGTGGCAACCCTAGCGGAAGATCTTGAAGTCTTGTTCTCGGATGCATCTGACGAACATGATGGCTCAAAGCGAGAAGACGAAGAAGGAGGATCACTGACTAAGAAACCAAAAAAGACCACTACCATGACTACGGCCACGACAAGCTTTGAGCCGGGTACACTGAAAGAGTCCTCCATAACCATTCTCCAGCCACCTTCCTACGCAACAAGCTTAGCCACAAAGGCGCTCCAACAACGACTCCTGCAGGCGCTCAAGGTGCAAGAAAATTCAGATCTATCAGAGCTGGGATGGTACATTGACCCCCTACTCATCTCTACCCCTTACCAATGGATTGTGGAACTCCACTCCTTCGAGCTCACGCACCCACTCGGCAACGATCTCCACAAGGCTGGAATACGAAGCATCATCCTCGAAATACGATTCCCCGCGGACTTCCCCATGTCCCCGCCATTCGTGCGAGTCATTCGTCCGCGACTGCTAGAATTCAGCCGCGGAGGCGGTGGCCATGTAACTATGGGCGGAGCATTCTGTATGGAGTTGCTGACTAGTTCGGGCTGGTTGCCGACTTTTTCGATTGAGAATTTGCTGCTCTCGATCCGCATGGCCCTGTGCTCTATGGATCCTAAACCGGCGCGGCTGTCGTCCACTTCTGGGGCGCAGCAGGACTATTCGGTCAGTGAGGCTGTGAGTGCTTATATCAGGGCTTGCAATCAGCATGGATGGAAGGTTCCCGAGAATTTTTCGAAGATGGCGTGGTGAGAAAATTAAAAAAAAAAAAAAAAAGAGGATTTAAAAAAAACTTTTCTTGTCGTTTTCAGGAATTCAGATTTTGTTTCACCACCCTCGCTGCCTGCCTAGGTAGTTTAGCTACGCGGGCGTGGCATTGAGTTTTGTTTTTCTTTTTGATACCTAGATAGCTACTAGCTAGTCCTATCGAAATTTTCTAATGGAGACGAAATCCTGGATTACACTTTTTATAGTACTCTCTGACTAGTAGAGTTCATGGAGTTCGGAATGCTAGGATATACGACTAGAGGCATGGAAAGTAGTTCATTATTAAATCAAAATAGTAACACATTACAACACTAAGCAAAGGGTATCGCTCGTTAGGTGAGGGCGTACGTTGGTCGGGGTATAGGTGAACAAAGCAAAACAGTAATCCTAATCATAGCAAAAACCGACGGAAAAACAACGAAGTATAGCGGTTAAATATCCTGAATAACACCAGCATTGATAGCACGCTTGAATGCATCATCCTGCTCGTTGTTAGTGCTACGAGTCTGGTATCTGCTTGGTCCCTCGCCGAGGTTCTCTGCCAATGCAAGTGATTGCGACACCGTCTGGCCCGGGGCAGGCAAGAAAATGACCTTGCTGTTGGCAGACTTGGCCATGGCTTGCATAGCCTCCAGGTAGCGGATTTGCATGGCCGGAGCAGAAGAAAGAATATCAGCAGCCTGGCGCATCAACTTGGCAGACTCCACCTCGGCGCGGGCGGCAATGATCTTGCTCTCGCCAATTCGCTTGGATTGAGCAGCCATGGAGAGAGAATCTTGCAGGTCGTTGCTGAAGATGATGTCCTTGATCAACATGGACTCAACTTTGACGCCCCAGCCGGCAGCGACGTCTTCGATGATTTCGCTTATGGACTGCGCGATCTCCTCGCGGCGCTCGATGACGTCTTGCAAGACACGCGCACCCACGACATGGCGCAGAGTTGTCTGCGTGCGCTCAATCAGAGCTTGGCGGACATCGGCAATACCGAAGGCTGCCTTGTGAGGCGAGATGACGTGGTAATAGATTACTGAGGTTAGGTTCAAGGTGACATTATCCTTGGTCATGCACACTTGGCGAGGGACCTCGACAATCTGGATCTTGACATCCACGGTGGTCAACTTCTCGCTGAGAGGGTTGACCTTGACAAGACCTGGATCGACAGCACGTTCAAAGCTAGGGTTTTGAGTTTTAGTTCTGGCAATACTAGTAGTACGTACGACGTAGTACGTATAGGGTCAGAACTTACCGGCCGAACCGCCTAATCAACCCAACTTCGCCTTGAGCGACGGATTTGAATGGGTTGGGACAGAGGATGCAGCAGGGAATAGCTCCAAGGCATCCAATGCATTCGCCCATGTTGTGGACTGTGCAGGGGGGTGGTGGGTTAGTGGACAAGATCACGACGAAGACGGCGAGGAGCGACTACGTACTAAACGAGGCATACCAGCCATGGGCATCAGGGTTCTCATCGCTATGCTTGATCTGCTGGGCATAGCTGGGCTGGAGATCTTCGGCCCTGGCAGGCTGGACTTGCACCAAGCTGGACGACAGCTGTGGGGAATGAGCTGACTTGCCGTTGGCAAGACCGCCGTTGGTGGAAGGGGGGTTGCTGGCAGAGGACGACATTGTGTAGAATAGAGGCTTGAGATGAGGAGATGAGGAGATGAAGAGAAGAAGAGAAGAAGATGAAGAAGAAAAGAATGGATGAGGAAGGAGCAGGTGACTTCTACTTATACTACTACGTACGTACTCACCTACAGGGAAGGACCCCACCCGAGGAATACGGGGAAGGCGCAGTCCGCTTCAGACAGAGTGCTAACTGCTAAGCCCAATCACGGGATAGTGGATACGTAGTGGATACAGTTGCCTTGGTGGGTTACCGTGGGACCGCGTGGGTAACTCGGATGAAATAGGTTAAACTGCTTACTGCCTAATAAGGAAGGCGGGAATACGTAGTTATACTCCGTACTCCGTACATCGTGAGGTCATATAGGTTTGGGGGTTTTTTGCCAGGGGGGAATTTTGCGACGCCTTTTTAAAATGTCACTGAAATAACTAATGAAAAGCAACGAGCATAAGTAAGGAAAAAGCTATTTTTAGAACACGAAGGGGGCGATGGTGTAGTTGGGAACACATCCGACTGAAGATTTCAACTTCAGTTGTACACTCTATAGTAGATCGGAAGAGCCGCGGTTCGATCCCGTGTCGTCCCAACCTGGAATTTGTTTTATTTTTTTGGCGCTTCTTTTCTTAAGAAATCCGAATTATTATTTCTGCCCAATTTGATTTGAGGCGGAGATATATCTGGCAGATACTATGACTGCATTTAGATTCCAGTTCACAGCCACGAGCTGAAGACTACCTAAGGTCTATATGACGGTATGACCGGATTGTATGATGTCGACTACCCGATGATGGCCATATTACATTCTTGACAGGCAGGCGCGCATGAAAACTATATATTGCGTATGAACTCGTCACCGATCTATAAACATAAACAGGACAGAATACGAATGTTAAAACAATAGCTGGAACCAGAACCACCAACATCCATCAAGGGAATTCGACGAATAATAAAAAGAGAGAATGAAGAAAGCACCATCGTGATACGTAGCAGTAAGGATATCGTCTACTGGTTGACCTTCTCGTTGACTACCTCCTTCGCCTGTCCTTTCTTGTCCGCCAGATAATCGCTCAGCCAGGCCAGTGACTCCTGCGAAATCACCAGCCCCGTGGTAATAACGGCCTTCCCGCTGGCCACATAGCCGTCACCGCCGCACTTCTTATACTCCGAGCCGTACGTGTCGAAGATGTGCTTACGTGTGTCGCCGGCAAGACGGAGCGGGAAGTAGGCGGTATCAACGATTTTACTCTTGATCTTGTCGGCGTCCTCCTTCACGATGGGGAATTTCTCATCTACTTTGGTCAGGCCCTGGTCGCCGAGAGAATCAGCCTTGGCGAGATAAGGCGCCACATAGGCATAGGGAGTAGATAGGTAGGGTAAGAAGGGCTTCGCAAGGCGCTCGTAGCCTTGGTCGGCGTATTTGAGCGAGGCGGCTCCGTATTTGTTGTTCTTGAAGGTGGTGATGGAGTCCGAGACCACGGGGTAGGAGGTCAGGTGCTATCCGAGATAGGCAAGCATGGTCAGCTACCTAACCGATCAAATTTATTGTACAGGAATACAGGCTGGCTCACAGAGAGGAACTGAGAATGAGGCTTCTCGCCATTGACCACGGGCTCGCCCATTGTATCTCTCTCAGCGTGGGGCATGAAGATCTGACCGACACTATCACAGAGGAGTGTCAGTATATTTATTGGACGGTACCAAACGTCAGAGTAAGTAACCTTTTATTTGACTTGACACGAGACGTAGAGCTGATTGAGTCAAGGGAGGGCAAGGATGACGTGACACAGATGATACCTAGGTATATGGCAGTAGTTATCTTCGAGGAAGGGAGAAGGGGAGGAGCGAAGAATGAAAAGGGGAAAAGAAAAAGGGTCAACGACTGAAGGCGTTTAAATCTGCCCCTCTGGTCTCATACTACTTAATAGGTACTCAGTGCTCACTGCCTTAGTGTCCACTGTCCAGTCTCACATGTATTTTTGGGCCTATTAGCCAATCAGCGCCCGCAGCAGAGCACGCAACATTCGCCTCATGCATGTGATCGCCGCTGGCTCTCGTTGTATATTCTTTTAGATCTACACCCCTACTACATAGTACAGTCGTTTTCTTTTTATTTTTACTCTATGATGTTATTTCTTTCGCATTATACTTCTACAACAGCCTCTTTCTACGATCCCAGCTGCTTTCAATCCCATCGCAGCGCTGAAACCGGAATTGCGCCTGCGTTATCAGGCAAGAATCGGTACGTCGTTGCATTGCATGTGACAGTGGGGCCGCCGTTTCTCTTATCACGACGTACTCAGGACGTATGGAAACTGTCCAAGCACGAGTGAGCTAGCCAGCTCCTGCATCATAAAATAATATCTGATACGAATCTTCCGTGCTCCTCCGTCCTCGAATCTAGAAATAAAAAACACCAGACCGGCTTGGGCCATGAGTCAAGGACCAGTCTTAGTCTTGGATGATAACATGCACCTCATTATCGTCGCCAATGACACGCACGACTGTGCAACGCAGCTCGGACCCTTTGGAACTGTATTTAGATCAGCAAGGGTCGCGAGAGACGAAAGACTCTTTGGATCTGGGTTCCGTGACACCGATATTGGTACTGATAGTGATCTTACTTTGCAAGGCTGAACTCAATGCCGCAACTAACTACTACTACTACGTAGTCTACTACACAGGCGAGCATTCTTATAAAAGATACCTAACGTACTTGTAAGTTGTATCTATGCGAAAGCAGCAGCCTGGCCAGACTGTTCCGTGGTGGACAGATCCTGATACTTAGGTGTTTGCCTGCATATGTCTGATACGCATTGAACTCGTCATGCAGTCGAAAGATGCGTGATTTCAATGTCGACCACGCCAGTCTCCAGACAGTTCATTCTCCGCACTCCAGACTCCGGAGTACCTACCTAGTTATCCTTGCAGTCGAGCCCCGTGGACATTTGTGAGTCGCCGCGTTAGCCCAACCATTGACCAATTAAATGGAGAGTGCTATGACCCTTGGTTCTACTACCTAATAATAATATAGGAAGAGAATGAACTGGTAATGCGTGGTATTTTGATTCATCGAAATTGACGCCAAAAACGATAACATGATGGCTTCTCTCATAAGAAACAGTTTTTAAGGTAAAAAAAAGTTTCTTAGTCTTTCCCCCTTCCGTTCATATTTCGCAACATGAGTCTCGGTATTTTGAGAACTCGGAGATGTTCAATACACATCCCATTCCTTTTCAGAAACTTAAACATCCATTTAGCTGGTCGAGCTGTTTCTGAGGGATGACTTGGAAAAATTTAAGAGAGAAAAAAAAATATCATTCTCCATTTCATGTTGCTCCTATATGCACCCGAATGCCCTCCATCACACCGTGAAATTTTTTTTATTAATTTAGAAACCTGTAGTCGGAAATATTAGCTGGCTGAAAACAACCACCAGACAATTGGCATATAACGTACGCAAAGGTGTGAAGAACCATCGGTTCTTGCCGCTCTGGTATCGCTCCTCGAGAGCCTTCTTGACGGTCTTCTTGGCATCCTCACGCTGTGAAACCTCCTTGAAGGTGTCGTTGCTGACAACTCCCTTGAGTCCTTCGAGCTCGAGTGTGTAACGGGTGGGCATGAGGTGGTTGTAGTTGACAACCTTGATGAAGGGCTTGATGCGGCTGCGCTTCTGGACCTTCTTGGCGCCCATGCGACGGGTGACCTTCAGGGGATAACGCTCAATACCGGCAACGAGGGCGTAGGAGAAAGGGTGCGCCTTGGAGCCGGTGTCTTGGGGCTGGATGATGACGACCTAATGGGAGGGAGACTGCATGTCAGTAATTTGCTACCGCAAGAAAGAGAAAAATAGCCCATTTGCATCCCAATAAGCAATCCCCTGTGTCTTCATTCTGAAATATCATCCTCTTTCTGGCGAATTTCAATTATTCCGCCAGTCGCTTGTCCTCCGCCCAAATCTCGTCTTTTAGAATTGAATATGCCATCTCATCCATTTGAATCCAATCCAACCCAACTAGAGACAAAAACACAGGTGCAGTCGTACCTTCTTTCCGGCGTAACGGCCTCGGGTGATGATGGCCACACGGCCAACCTTCATGACTATACCATCGCTGTTAGCTCGCCCATCCGAAGCAGACCCGTCACGTCGCAGAGACAAGAAAAAGAGGTAGGAAGCTACTAACACTTCATCTCGAAAGTTCCCGTCGATGTGGTGCTGGTTTGTCGAGGTTGATCGATCGCGGTGTCGTGACGGGTCGGGCGTTCAATCTTCTTTTTTCGCTTAGGAAAGTCAGTGGATGGCCAGGGTCGATGCTGATTGGATCGTCTAGGGCTTGAGCCCTAGCTCCGGCGGAGATCACGGGACACGCCTAAATGCCAAGACGTCGTTGCCTTGCTGCCTTAGTCTCCACCCCTCGGTTTTAACTTTTATCAAGTGAATGTTGGTTCAACTTCAACGCTTCGCGTTGCCTTATTCAATGGTTCTGACATATTTTATAGTCTCAATGTGCAATTATCTGAGGTCCCCCAGGTTATAACTGTCAAGTTGCTGGATAAATTACTTGGAAATGGAACGCATAATTGCCGTTGTTATACCCCGTAACTACATGGAAACTTCTAATCTGACTTGAGCAACGCCCTGCAAGGTAGGATATTGTTTTCAAATGGCTTTCTCCGATGATCTCCTGCGCTGTCGTTACATCTCGCATACCTAGAGACACAATGACGTGGCAAGGGCAGTAACTACAGCACTTTGTAGCTGTAACCCGGTCAATGTTTATAGATCCAAAAGCCTAGTAACAGTACATTCACTTTCTAATTGACTCTTACTACTATGTACATATTTGAAGCAATGGGGATTTAGCCTGTGTGATGGCCTTCAACTCCCCAGATCTAAATCCAATTGAGACAATTTGAAATGATATAGAGTACCTACGTATATTCGAAGTATTACCCAAAGGTTTACAGCTTATATAGATCACTGAGACAGGCCGTTAGGGAATCTTAGGAATCAATTACACGTGCAAGATTCAGGAATTAGTGAAGATGCCAGCACGATGTAAAGCAGTGACTGAAGAGAATGGTCACTACTGGATATAACGTATGGGTGACCTCCCAAGATATCTTTGATATCAGCTTAATTAACATTGATATAAGGGTAAAGAAGGCTCTAATATATTAATTTATTCCTAAATGATATTTTATCTCTTGGTCAAGCTTACTTCTAAGGATGATCAACTTATATCCCAGGAGGCCTTCTATTCGTCATAGCCGGGTTCTACTGTACACAAAATACATGATTAGGATATTTGTATAAAGCGGAATTGGAAATCATGAAAGTACCACAGGTGTGCGCATAGATGCAGTGGTATTTATGCGGGTACCTACTAAAGTACTTTGGCCTGTTCTGCATTATGAAGAACTCCTCATCTCTCCCAGTCCTCATGCCTCATGCCCTCGAGACAAAATCAAGGTTGAATCTCCTCCGTCTTGCCTGAGGCTGGCGTCCCTCGTACATGGACAACCCTGTATTCGTCCAGGATTTTCGCCGTTTCTTCGACGGTCCTTTCTCGTGAGCACATCAGACGGCTTTCTGGGATTTCCAATTAGAAATGAGTACACGTATAATATCAAACAAAAGGATATCATGAGCATACCCGTCGTCAAGCCTGTGTCTACCACTCTTTTCGCTGGGTAAAACAAGCTTCGTAGGAACTCCATGGTGGAGAGAATAGTGTCGATATCGAGTCTCCTTTTTAGCGGGGAGACCGATGAGGTGTAGAAGGTAATGAGCTGGTACGCTAACTCTACCGCTAGCTTAGGAATGTCCGGCAGAGTGAGGAAATCCGGCGTTGATCCTTGTGGCTCCAGGCTCATAGGGATTTTCCAGTCTGAGACTGGTGCTTGATGAGGTGACTAAGGGGATACAAGACGGGTAATTGTGATGTGCCATGGAATTTTGAATGAGAGGAGATGAAATGGTCGATGAGACGAAGAATATCGTGATGAAAAGAGATGATGGGAGGGGATGGGAACAAGGAGAAGAGAAGAGGACGAGGGAATTCCGGGAGATGGTTGCCTACAGCTGATGCGTTGGAGGAAGTCGCGATGCTGTAGGAATTTCCTCTTTGGGAAGGTGCGTTCTTTCCTGCCCTTGTTTTCGTTGATGCCTTGCTGCCTTAGAAATCCTACTACGTAGGCCTATCCTTTATGTATGTGTCTACACGGCCAACACCGCCTTTAACGCCAACCACCTCATGTCGACCCCTCGTTTGACTTCCCAAAGATCCCTTTCGGTCTCTGCATCAACATTATCCTGGTCGCTACATCGCCTGAAAATGGCGCCACCGAGATCTAGCAGGGCAGCCATATTGATGCCGGCCATCGAGACGACGACGAGGACCCTGATAAAGGCGTTCGTGCTGATGTCGTCGAGGCACGCCGAAAGATCTGTCCCCCATTCAGCCCAATTTACCCAAAGGAGCTTTGATTATCCGCGACTTTAGATTCTGGCATGCCGGGATGCCTAACCGTACCGATGAGCCACGGGTCATGTTGGCCTCGATCCATTTCCCTGCGTGGTATCGAAGCAATCAGAAGTTCTACCTACCGAAGAACCTGCAGGGTAAGTTGAACTGGGGCCGATTGGTGCCATGCGTCGAATGGGGTTTGACTATCTAGGATGATCACATGATTTTGACTTCTCACTACTACCGTAGGCCTTTTGTCAGATACTTTCCCATTGTCAGGACTCTTTAATGGATTACGGAGTACCTAGGTAGTTAATTAAGGTGACCAGAGTAAGGTTCTGCTCTAAATAAGTTGTGTAGGAATATTGACAATAAAGACTAAGTGCTGGCCTGTATAATAACTTATAAGTGTATATATGTTTTTGCTGATCTGGTGTTATAAGAAGTAACACGAACTGTTATTGTAAAAAAGGAATACTCCGTATAGTGCAAAGTTATTAGACATCTGGCTGGACATTTCAATATTCAATATTCAATAGTGCCCAAGATGGAATCGCGCGCCCGCTGATTGGCGGACTGCGCGGTGTTTGTTTACCGTTGCTGGGCGGGAGCGTCGTTGCTACAGAGAAAAGCAGCTCAACACCACCGCTCGCCAGCTCGACAGCGATCACCCACCAGCACACTAACGCGCGCAGATGATGTGGCATCCAGCCACTCGCTCCACTATCTACCGTTGTCCGCTCTGCCCGAGACCCCATTGTTTTGGTCCACCCAGTAGATAAACTTCCTCGACTCGGCTTCTCGACCTTGCTTGTTCTCCCTCTCTCACTTCTCCAAAATCCTCAGCTCAGCGTCGCAGTCTTCTGTGCCAGTGTGTCTCTGGATATCCAGGCCGCTGTCGTTTGTTATTGTCTATTGTGCTTAGCATTGTTCGTTTGTTTACGCCCTTGTCATGACCCTTGTTATCATTTGTTAGGAGCCTGTACATTCTTCACTTCTCCCCGCATTCCACAACCTCTACAGACAGCAGATACCTGCCATCATGCCTCTCAGCGATACCGAGGTGACTCCAGACAGGAGCATGGACCTTGTTGTCAAGAGCCATCATCAGCCGTCGAACTCCGAGATTGGAAGGATCTCTGTCCCTATGTACGTGTGTTCCTTGTCAGCAGAGACTGAAGACGACACCACGAGTATGTTCATATATGGAGAAAAATGGAACTGAGATCAAGACACGGAACATATAGGTGGGATAGCTCAGACCCTGAACGTGCACCGCCGCCTTTACCTCTGAACCCCGGCGCTGGCAGCCCGAAGACGAGAGCAAATGCTTCTCCAGGCATTCAGGCCGCAACAGCAAGTCTCGCAGAGAAGATGCGCGAAAACGCCCCCTCGGCCTATACAATAAACCCCATGCCTCTCAAATCATCGCCAGAAAAGTCCCTCATCAAAGGACAATATCACAGACGGATGCAGTCACTGCAGCCAACCAGTGACACGCGATCTGAATTCCGCAACTACCTCGACAATAAATCTCCAGAACGGAAAGCTCGAACAACAATTTTCGACCATGATGATTTTCTACTGGATAATAAAAGTCCGACTCGATCAGGCAATCGAGACTCTGGTCGTGACTCCCCATCTCTTTATGTCTCCAACCGTTATCTGTCCAAACCTATTCTGGGTGAGAATACTCCACCTTCTGCCACTATGCTTGCACTGCAGACCATGCAGCTACCTAGTGACGAGCCCAAACCGGTGGAGACACCGCGGCCGACGACTACTGCATCCCCCAATGTGGACGGTCTCTCAGCTCAGATCCAAAGTCTGACGACCATCGCAACTAATCTACAGAAGGAAATGTCACAATTAAGCAGACGCAGTAAAGACAATGCCACTGATCTGCTTAGTCTGAAAGCGGCCACCAACAGCCGCGATGAAGACATAAGGAAGAGCATTCGTGACTTAGCCAGCAACATCAGCTCAAGGTTCCTAGACCCTGAAAGCGCAAGTTCAAGGTCTGCAACCTTCGCATCAGTCAGAAGTGGATATAGTAGTATTGACAGCAAACCATTCGATAGCTCGCCAAATTCGCGAAAGTCCTTTACCCTTCCCCGCGTACCGAGTCCTGGCAGTTTTGCTGCGGCTCTGGAGAGGGACCTTTGCGGATCGCCTGCGCAGATCAGTGACGGTTCCGCTAGCATTGCTCTGTTGGAGAAGGTGTTGCGTGAAATGGCGACAAAGGAAGCGCAGGATCATTTACTGGAACTGGTTGACGAGGTCAAAAAGAGGCCTGCTAAGGATGGAGGCACCAAAGACGCCGATCAGAACGTCACTAAGATGCTTGAAGAGATATTGAACATCGTGAAAGAAAATCCGACAAATCGCGCCTTGGTAAAGTCCGGCCGAGACTTGAACGAAGCTCCTTCTCCTGAAAGTACACGATCCGGGCCGATTATTCTTGGCCACGATTCGAAAACAGCTGATCAGAAGAGCGCTGTTAGCGAAGAGGTCGTGGGCCTCCTACACAGGGTTAAAACCAGCGTAGCTGAAGGCGGAGGCTTAACAAACGAAGTCAAAGCTCTAGTGCGTGAGCTGCGTGGTGAAGTTTTGGGCATGGGACGAGAAATTGGTCGGAAACTGGATGAAGCAGCGGAAGCAAGGACTAACAGCGACACTCCACGGCCATTGGAAGCAGACGAAGTTGCCGAAATTGTTCGCCATGGCCTTGCAGAGCTGAAAGAGCAAATGCATGCCATGATTCAAGAATACCAGCAGAGCCTGTCTAGGTCCATCTCACGCGATGGTGTAGATGCAGCAGAGGTATTTACTGCCGTCAGGACTGCCTTGGATGAGTTTTCTTCAAAGCAGTTGTCAGCTCCAGTCTCAAATAATGTTGGCATGGAGAAGGAGGATATTCTAGAAGCAGTCAGGGAGGCTTGGGAAACATATAAGCCAGAGATTGAACTTCAAAATTTCGGTCTCGAACGAGAAGAGATTCTAGACTGTTTGAGTGAAGGTCTCAAAGCTTATCAACCAAAGCACGAGGAGACTGTGACTTATGATCATGTGTTGGCCGCAGTCCAGGCTGGAATGCAAAGCTTCGTGCCGCCCCCTGTTGAAGCGCCGCCCTCCATCACTCGGGAAGAAGTGTCAGCAGCAGTCAAGGAATGCTTCGAATCTTTTGAATTGACCATCCCAGAGCCTAATATTACGAAAGATGACATCTTCGCGGCTGTATCAGAAGCCATGGCCAACCATCGAGGACCAGCAAATGACGATGCGCCCCAAATTACTCGCGATGATGTGTTCGATGCGGTAGCAGAAGCCATGAGTCAGAGAGCGGTACCAGACACTTCAAATATCGGTCTAACTCGTGATGATATTCATGGTGTTGTAGTAGAAGCCATGGTCGGCCAACGGGCTCTTTCGCAGGACGAACCGAGCTCAGGACTGTCACGGGATGACGTTTTCAATTCCGTAACCGAAGGCCTTGCAGCACACTTTGCAGCTGCTAGAGAAATGGGTGAATCTTCGGTAACTCGTGAAGACGTTTTCCAGGCGGTTAACGATGCACTGGCTGCGCATCCGAACATTGGGAACAGCCAGGAGCCTGGATTAACTCGAGAAGATATCATAAGCGCCATTTCAGAAGGTCTACTCAATCAGAACTCCGGTAGCCGAGAAATCGAACTGAAAAAGGACGATCTCACTCGAGAAGATGTCTTCAATGCGGTCCACGACGCACTAGATTCCCATCCGCACGCTGCACATAACCTAGAACTGGGATCGGGATTGACACGCGAAGATATCATCTCTGCAATCTCCAATGCCTTGAGTAACCAAACTTCCTCTAGCCGAGAGATCGAGCTGAAAAAGGATGACCTGACTCGAGAAGATGTCTTCCAGGCGGTCAGCGATGCACTGGCTTCTCATCCACATGCTATGAATGGCTTGGAGCCTGGACTAACTCGGGAAGACATTATAAGCGCGGTTTCAGAAGGATTGGTCAACCAGAGCTCTATCAGCCGAGAAATCGAATTGAACAAGGACGACCTTTTCGAAGCCGTGAGTTCAGGTCTGCGTGAAGCGGCAGCTTCTTCTCATGTCAATATCGGAGATCAAGTCCTTGATCGCCTCCGCGAACTCCTCCAAGATATGAAAGACGAATTCAAGCAATATTCCGCGGCAAATGGCCGAGATACCGAACAAGTACTGGACTCTATGAAAGACGGACTCCAGGGACTTAGAAGTGATATAGAGTCCTATGTAGAGCATACCGCAGATGCTACCGGCAAAGAGGAGATAATATCTACTGTCAAGGAGGGCTTCAGACTGCTGCAGGCAGATCTCGAGCGTTCTATCAATGAGGCGGCTCTCGGAGCGTCCGGTGCACGAGGCAATCCTGACACACCGGAACTCCTTGATGCTATGGAAAAGGAATTTGAACATCTACGGTCGACACTCAGCAGCCTTCTTATCCGCAACGAGGCATCTAGTGACAAAGTTGAAATCCTTGATGCTATCCACGAGATCAATGTCAGCGCCAACAACGAAGTCAATACTTCCAAAGTAATCCAAGCTATTAAGGAAGAGTTTGAGAATATCCGCGCTTCCGTCAGCATGAGCCTCGTCAAGTCAGGCCCATCTGAGAAGGATGAAATCATTTCAGCTCTTCATCAAAGCTTCGAAAATCTTCAGGCTGAAACAACTCAAAAACGAGATGCTAATGAAAGCACTCTCTCGAATACCAGCGAATTATTGGAAGCCTTCAATGATGGCGTGGATGCTATCCGCGCAGATTTGGAAACTCTCATTCATAAGTCAGACGATCAGAGTAGTACTGAGGTCCTCGATGCGTTGAGAGAAGGATTGGCCGCTATTAAAGCGGAAATGGAAGCCTTGCGAGAGTCACAGAGAGAATTTGAAGAGACGTCGACAACCCGTGGTCAAGAATTGATGCTCGCCAGTGAGCACAATAACATTGCTGGTGATATGGAAGGTTTGAAGGCTCTTCTTATTCAGCTACAGGCCAAAGTCGAAGCGATCGAAACGGCGTCTGCGCCGTCACCTGAAGATGTTCTCAAACGGGAGCATCTGGAAGAAGTTCTATCGGCTGTGCGAGACGTTCACGGCTCTGTTGCTGAAGTGAGCGCTCGTGATATTCCAGTTGACACAGGTGCTGCTCGCAAGGAGGATACCGATATCATCGAGACTCTCTTACGAGACACAGCCGCCAAGATTGAAGATTTCCATATTCCGTCTCCTGAAGACTTTGCTAAGCCCGAGCAATTCATGAACCTCGAAGTTATGGTTTCTGAATTGAAAGATGCCATTGCCGAAGTAGCTGCGCGACTCGAAGCGGAAGGTTGCACCAAAGCTGAGATCGGTACCCTGGAAGCCCTTATGAAAGAATTGTGGGTTGCCGTGGATGAATCGAAGAATCAGACGAAGGAGGAACCCCAGGAGGAATCTGAGCGGGTTGTCAAGAGCGATATTCAAACTGTGGAGGCGATGATATGCGAAGTCAAGAACAGCATCGAAGAATTGAAGCTTCCTGACGTGGACACGCTTCCGGCAAAATCAGATGTTGAGGCGCTTGCCGAGATTGTCAATTCCTTCAAAGAGAAAGTCGACGCAGAAGCCGAGCTTACCGCGCAAGCCTTTGAAGCACGCAAGGTAGAGCACGGAGGCTTGGCCGAGAAGATCGAGGAGGCCAAAATCGTTGTTGCCGACCTGCGCGACGAATTGAAGGGCAAGCTCGACGGAAGCGAGCAGGGCTTGTCAGAACTTAAGACTCTGCTGGAGGGTCTTGCAGTATCATCTGAGACCTTCTCGACTGTTGAGAGTATCAAGGAACTCAGCGATCTCATCAACAGGGAATTCGAGCGTGCACGCGGTGAACAGGAAGCCACCAAACTCGAGACGGAAGAACGGGATGCTACTGCTCTGATCAAGCAAGACGAGAACCGGGCTGCCATGGTGGCAGAGATCGAGAAGAAAGTGGATGAGCGAATTGACGAAATCCTCTCCAAATACGATGAGCTTCAAGGAGTTCTTGACATGAAATTCTCGGAAACTGAGGCTCGAGATACCACACATGTTGAACATTTGACAAGCACCAAGGGCATTGCAGAAGATATCAAGCTGATCATCGGTGCTATGGGAAATAGCGTCACCGAGGCTTGTGAGCGCATGGGTGACGATACCAAAACTCTCTTCACAAAGGTCAACGAATCATACGGCAAGATGGAAGAGATGCATAACGAAATCAAAGAGTTCAACGAACTATCGAAGGCGGAGTTGGAGAAGACGGCCTCTGCAACAGATCGAGTCGAAAATCAAATCCTTGAATATCACCCACAGATTCTTGGTGCGATCAAAGATATCCTCCTCCTTGTTGGACAGCATTACGAACACTCCCAGAGAACGAATGAGGAACTGAAGACCAACCTCTCAGCTATTCCTGCGGCTATCCCAGCAATGCTTCCTGCTTTGCCAGCTCCACCGGAACCACGAGAAATTATTGTACCTGAGAAATACGACGACTCTGAGCTTCAGAGCAAACTCGATATGATTATGAACCATGCAGAGACTACCAGCAAGTCAATCTCGAACATGGATAAACTGGACCAGATTCATGAGAAGGTCATGAACACATCCCAGGAGATTACTGAAATGGTTGCTACGCAGTCACGCCTGGTGGTAGAAGATTACGAGCGTAAGAAACGCGAGTCTGAAGAGGCTGCCTATGCTCTCGAGAGGAGACTTGCGCAGAAGGAGAAGGTTGAATCTGAAATACTCGGGCTGAATGACGAGAAAGAGTCTCTACTGAGTATTATTCAGACGCTGAAGAACGAAAAGGAGCAACTCATTAAGCAGAACGCGAAGCTCGGCAAGGAACTTTCTGGATTGGAGACCGCCCTCGACATCCGACAGCGTGAGATGGAATTCTTCGAAGAGCGCGCACAGGGTTTAGAGAGACGCATCCTTGCTGGAGTTTTCGACCATGCGAGGACCATGATCATGAAGGAAAGTGGGCGCGGCAAGAACCGAATGAGTCTCCGGAGGATTCCAAGCTATGGCAGCACGACGACTAAAACGAGTCGCGCCAGCACGACGACTCCTGCCAAGGACACTCGCAGCTTGGTGAGCCATGGGGTGGAAATGGCTCTGAAACGTCGGCAGCCAGCAAAATCTCCAGCCTATAACGGGTCGTCCGTCTCGTCCAATGCTAGCAAGGAGCGCAGAATCCTTAGTTTGAGTAATGTAACGGGCAACAGGGGAGTTACCGGTCGTCATGTTACGGCGCCAGCTGGAGCTGGGGGTCTGACCAACCTCAAGCGGAGCCACTCAGTCCGGTCCAATCTACCATCCCGCAAGACTTCCTGGGGCACGAGGGATTTCAGCTCTAATAAAGAGAACGAAAGCGTTCTCGAAGAGGACGAACACTATAGTGCTGCCCATAGCGACGCGGGAACAGAGAGAACAGCCAGCACCGGACAATATTCAGAGAGTGTCACTGACGACAGCGGCAGGACTATCTCAGCTAGTCGTCAGCCCAGTTATGCTAGCACTACGAATGGACTCGTCGCTGAACATGCAGGGTCGATTCTGGAGGAAGACGGCGAGGATGAAGAAGAGATGGAGCGAAAGGACATTCCATCTGACAGTGACTCCGATCACTCTGGCACCGAATACCACCATGATGATCAAGCTGACAATGAACTTGATGATGAAGAAGGTGATTACCAAACCACTATCGATGAGCAGGAAGAGCACTCCGAGCTGGACGACGTGGAATCCCAGGCATACCTCGAGCCACCTCCAGAGTTGAAAATCCCGGGACAAAACGACAGCGGCATTGGAAGCGATATACATAGCCATAGCGTTCCTGTGGAATTACAATGAACAGTACATCGGTGGGATGGACTAGGTTCGTCCGGTGAAGGAGTTCATATATGTCTTATGTTACACAGAGTCACAGTTGTATTGATACCTTCTGGTCGAGGAGTCTGCAGTCCCTTGAAGATGATGGATACGTGTTATAATACTTTTCCCCTATTATACTTGTTATGTCTCTCTTTTGTTGGTACAGTTGTATGCGAGCTCTAGGGTTAGCCTCGCAGATGATTAATGAGAATGACCATGAATTTTTTAAAGTGCATTCGACCGACGTAGATGTTAGATGTCTTTCAAGTCGACGTGAATAGAAATATCATCTGCCCTAGAGTCTACGTACGTAGTAACTTTGCTAGTGACAGCTACTAGTGACAGTAAGGGACATGTAGCACGAGACCAGGTCCAAGCGAGTTCACCGTCAGTTCTCACCGTCGGGCAAGTCAGACTGTCACAGGCTGAAATCCGCCAATCCTTCATTATTGGCAGATGCGTCAAGACTCAAGAGTCAACAGTCAGGGCTGCGATGATTGGGTGCCAACCTGGGAAACACTCAGTCGGCGTGGCCTCAGGCCCACCCGCCCCCGATCAGTACAAAAGGACGCTCAAGCCTAACTTCACCTTCCAAGTTCCAACCTACAATGCCAGAGTCCGTCATGAGGATGGCCCTTGGCTTTTAGTTTTACTTGCTTATCTTTTGATCAATAAATAAACACCTTACTCCGGCTTCCTCTCTCCTATTCAACGCTAAAAGCAACAAGCTATGTTCCAAGTCTAGCACCTCTGGAGAAAACGCCACCCCCGAGTTCTATCCCAGGAGAAAGAAACTCATACATCTAGGCTGGCATCATGCTGGATCCCTTCTTCCCTCCGCCGCGCTGGCTCCAGGACCTAGTGACGCCGTGGGCAGCCTCGCTGAACCTCCATTCTCTACCTCATCACATTCACGAAGTCATCCTCGCCTTCGTCTTCTATCAACTAATCCATTCTTACGTCTCGCCATGGCTGTCTCGAAGACTCTTCCCCCGCCAGTATTTGCAGCTGCCGAAGCGCACGCAGCTCAACTGGGATATTCATGTCGTCTCGTTTGTGCAGAGTGTTCTGGTGAACGCGGCGGCGTTGTGGGTCATATTTGCAGACCGCGAGAGGAGCGTTATGAACGTCGACGAGCGTGTCCACGGATATACCGGTGCCGGTGGGCTTGTGCAGGCTCTCGCTACTGGCTATTTCATTTACGATCTGATTGTCAGCGTGATGCATTTGAAGTTGTTTGGGATCGGCATGCTTTTCCACGCCGTTAGTGCTCTGTGTGTTTTCAGTCTTGGGTTTGTGAGTATTCCCTTCTCTTTCTTTCGTTGTACTTCCATCTAATCTTGTGGTATATATGTAGAGACCGTTCGTCAATTTCTATGCCCCGACCTTCATCCTCTACGAGCTATCTAGCCCCTTCCTCAATATCCACTGGTTCTTGGACAAGCTCAATATGACCGGCAGCACTCTGCAGTGGTATAACGGAATGCTGCTTCTCGGCATGTTCTTCTCCTGCCGCATCGTCTGGGGCACCTGGCAATCCGTTATTGTCTACGGAGACATGTGGCATGCCTTCATGCAGAGTCGGTCAACGACCCATTCACCTTTCCTAGACGGCGTCCCCACCAATGCGCCTATCTTCAAGCCCGGAGAGGGCGCCGCCCTATGTCTCAACGAAGACTGCATCGAGGCAAATGCAGAAATTGCGAAATTCGCCCACCATTTCACCGACTCTCCGCTCCCGCAATGGCTGCCCATCGTGTATGTTGCTGCCAATTTGATCCTGAATACTCTCAACTACTATTGGTTTTCGCAAATGATCGATGCCGTTTTGAAGAGGTTCCGGACTCCAGCTCCAGCTCCGACTCCGACTCCGACGCCGGCTGTTGGTGAGAAGGCCGCCGAGATTCTGCCTCCCCGTGAAGCGGAGAAGCCAGCAGCTATTAGCCGTGAGACACGGGACTGTATATTGGATGCAGCTGAGAAATTGAGACAAGAACAGGGGTACTTCGAGACCGGGGACGGTGCTGAATTAGCGGCTCCAGCGGTGCCAGCGACTGGTGTTGATACCGGAGCTGAAGCGGGGGATTCGTTGAGAGAACGGAAGACAGCTGCTCGATCATAGCGACAGTTTATATGCGTTTCTTTCGTTCACATGGTTTGTTGATTCGTGCCTCTTGAATAGCTCAGCTGTATCGAACGGTTAGTTCATAGTCTTATTATTAAGTATAAATTGCAACTGGTTCAAATGGATTTGAATATATTGAGCAATTCAGAAGTAGACATCACGCCAATAACCAACTCTATTCAATATTACATATCTTAAAAAAGTGCATTCACTCTTCGCGCCCAAAATTCCTTGACAGTGTAAGTAAAGCCATTGCAATACAAAAACCAATAAAAAGAAGAAAGACAACTATCGATACACAGTATTAGTAGTATCCGGCCGCGCGAGCATGTAGCGAACTGCTTCGCGCGCCACAGGAGCATTCCAAGCACTGTTAGTACCACCACGTCTAAACTCAGGCCCACTGCCGTCTTCGCCGCCACCACGCACAGCCTCTCCCAGAATAGTCTCCAGATCGCGGCGTTGCGAACCAAGCCAGCGACGGATGAAGGTTGCCGGGTCTTTGCTGAGCGCCGTGTAGAAAGAATGGCGCGCTTTGGAGTGCATAAGCGCCTGGATGATGAGGGCCAGTTGGTCGTCCAGGATGCTAATCTGGCGGAGGGATGCTGGGTATTGAGGGTTTGAAGTGAGTGCGAGCATCTTCTGGCGTAGTGGGTCATCGACCACTACGCGGATATCGTAGATGGTTGGTGTTGGGTTGCTGTGGAACTCCTCGTCAACGCGGATCGTGTATGGGAGTTTGATAGGGTCGAGTGGCGAGGTATGGCTCGCGATAACGTCGGGGATCTGAGGGAAAAACACTTGATCGCGCCCAAAAAGCTAAACAACAGCGTAAGTAAATCTCGCAGACTTCATAAACGGGGTGATGTACCTTTCTCAACCGGGCATCGCAGCGGACTTGGCGTTTTTCTTGGTCTTCTTGAAGGCCCATAGAGCGGATATAATCCCACATACCCAGAATGATGCCGCTCCTCGATTCCTCTTCAACATCGATGACGTCGGCTAAATCTTTGCTCACCTTCAGCCGTTCGGGCGTTTCATCTCTGGCGAGAGAAATAGTGATGTTAACGTTTTCCTGGGCTCCCCGGGAGAATTGAATCGAATCGAAGTCGGCGCTGGGTGGCAGGGACACGACATTCCCCGGAAGCTGCGGTTTAGTCCAGGTGATGGGAGAAACGTCACCCGTTTTCGCATTGACCGTCTTGTCAAAATCAATCGTAATCGACTTGAAAAATTGTGACAGCCTGGGTCGTTGTTTTTGTTTCTTTGATTTCCTTGCGCCATCTCCCCCCTCTGCGGGACTTTCGTCTTCGTCGTCGTCATCACTGTCCTCGGCTGGCATCGTTGAGTCGGTATCGTCATCGAGAATTCTGCCCTCGATTCGCACCTTGTAGCGCCCGGATCCCGGTCCACCGTTCCCGTTCTGTTCGCCCTTCTGCCATGCTTGGTTCTCAGTCGTGTTTGAAATCCAAATGCGAAGAGTTCGATAACGCTTCATTGACCGACTGAGCGAGTCTTGGATATCCAGCCTCTTCTTCACCATCGATGAGTCGAGGTGTTTCTCTATGTCTCGCAATCTCTTGTACTGCTGCACGCCATCCCCAATAACAAATTCATCTAGCTCATCCGGCATGTTCTTGTCTGTAGGCTTCCGGCTGCGTCGTAGAGCAGCTTCGTTGGCAGGCGCCATGTTGCGTTGATGAGCAGCTGCAGCGGCCATGTACTGATGATGGACTACTTGCTGATGAGGCATGGGCACACCAGGGCCTGCCAGCAGCCAAGCAGAAAACAGTTAGCATGCGGTCATTGGACCACGTTGTCTACAAGCTGTGCAAGGTAGAAATGCATACCGGGCATGGGAGCACCGCGACGAGGCGTGGCGGGCGAACGCTGGGCGGTCTGAGCGTAGCCGCGAGGATAGTTGGGCTGCATTGGGGCGTTCATGGCCATGCTGGCGAGATGCGAAGGCTGCGCAGGGATTAAGATGCTTAAGATGCGCGGTTGATCGAGTGGAAAGTTGAAAGTTCAAAGCGGAAGTTGGAAGTCGCGATAGAGAACAGCGCTAGCCCGATTGGGCCACCCAAAAAACCTCTCTCACTCAAACACTCAGAATGTAACTGTAGATACTACACACTGCAGCAGACAGTGTATGCTTTACAGACATCTCATACTACGTATAACCAAGGTAATGTTCTACAGATGCTGACACATTCAATGTGCGAGTAAAGTTTGAACTGTATACGTCTATTCCAACATCGACGCCTGGTTCGCGTATAAGACTTCAACCACATTGTTGAGCTTTTCAATCGTCTGCAGCGCCGCATCATACCCCTTGTCCCTCTCGGTCTCCTCAAAGACAATCAAGCACCCGGCCCCTTGGTCCAACACGCCAATGATGACCTTGTCCAGGATCATCTGCGACAGTTTCCGTTCGACCTGCTGATTATCTAAGCCAACCATCTTGGCAATGTGGTCAATCTCTACTCGGCTGAACGGTTCGATCACTTTGATAAGATTCTGCTCCAGCATGGCGTCGTACAGTCGGCGGAGGTGGTTGCGGATGAAAACATCGCCTCCGAGCTCGTATCGGTAGTCTGACAGCGCCTTCTCGTATTCCTCCAGAGACCGGTTGGCGTGGGCGCGTGCAACGGCCTTCATCGCCTCCAGCCGTGTACTGGCGTACTTCAGTGCCTGCTTAGAGCCGAGCAGATTCGTCACGTCATCGACAAGATTCAGCATAATCTTGCACAGCAGCATGTACTGCAATGCTGCTGTCGCCTTCTCCGTGTCGTCAATCGAGCTATAGCCTTCGAGCGCCTCGATGAAGTACGAATAAGCTGTGTTGAAATCCTTGTCCTCTGCATGCAACATTCCACTCTGCATATCAAGTCCAGCTTGAAGACTTGGGGGTGTGTAGACGGCGGATGCAGAAGTCCGAGCTGAAGTAAGAGCTGCACGTGCCTTGGGCTGGTTCCCAAGTGCATGGTATACTCGTGATTCCAGCAGCTGGATCTCAACTAGTACAACCTTGTCGTCCAACCGTTTCAGCTCTCGGAGTAGAGAATTGATCAGAGTCAGGGCGTCGTAATATGATTGCTTTTGCATGTAGATCACCACCAGACGCGTTTCCAGGCTCTGTCGGAGGAAGGACCGGCGTTCTGAGACTGCCCATTCTATGGATGACTTGATGACCGCAATTTGTATTTCAATTGTGTTCGGGATCTCGCTGAGCAGATCCAACAGCTGACGGACTGCATTGATCAGGCCATCGAATTAGACATTATAAAGCAATGAAAATGGAAAAGCACCACTCACCGAGTTTGGCTGTCTTCGCTTTGGCGAACGAGGAAAAGGCGTCCCGGCTCGTTTTGATGAGGTCAGCAAGCTCGTGTGCCTTTTTATTGTCGCGGTACAGCTCTCCCAAAGCCACTAGAGCTGCCTCGTAGTCCTTGGAAGCCGACTCTGTCTTGCCGATGCCGGCTGATAGCACGTCCTTGTAGATGAGCTCGGCTTTGGCAGGGTCTTTGGAAGCAAGCGACCTTGCTTCCTCGATACGCTGGCTGGTGGAAGAAGCCATGTCGAGTAGCCAATAAATAGAGATTTCAGTCTGCGTGTAGTCTAGTCTTGTCTTGTCCTGCGTGAGTTGATTAGGGAGAGATGATTAGAGAGAGTTGATTACAGACAGAGAGAGAAGGGAAAGCGTCACGGCGAGCTCTCTGGCGGCATCCGCGCCTCAGCCAATCACAGGCGCCCGGCGGACACAGCCAAAATATTCTTTTTTTACCCGCCAGTTTTGATCTTTTTCTCTTTCACTCCACGTAAAAATTGTGATACTATCGCTGTCGCTATCCGGGTTAAAAAGAACAAAAATGGTTGGTCTATGCTCGTCTGCTTCAGAAATCATCCAGACTAATCTTGTTCATTGTTCATGCAGAAAATAAAAGCCCTCTCGCGCCCTGCTGACTCGCAGCAAGCGCCAGGATCCAGCGTTGCCAGGCTGCAGAGGAACCTCGACCCAGCACAGCACCCTTTTGAGCGAGCCCGAGAATATACTCGAGCCCTCAATGCTGTCAAGATGGACCGCATGTTTGCGGCGCCCTTCATCGGCCAGCTCGGGAGCGGACACGTCGATGGCGTCTATTCTATGGCCAAAGACCCAGGCTCCTTGGACCGCTTTGCCAGTGGTTCAGGCGACGGCGTTATCAAAGTCTGGGATATGCAGACCCGCGAGGAAGTGTGGAACACTCAAGCACATGAGAATATCGTCAAGGGAATATGCTGGACTCCAGACCGCAAAATTCTGTCCTGCGCCAGCGACAAGACCGTCAAGCTCTTCGACCCTTATAATTCTTCGCCAGAAGCTCCACCGCTTGCGACTTTCCTCGGTCAGACCCCCTTTACGGGTGTTTCATATCACCGTGATCAGCCTGCGTTCGCTGCTTCGTCTTCCGTCATTTCTATTTACGACCTGTCCCGTCCTTCTTCCACTGCGTCTCAAACCCTGCACTGGCCAACCAGCACCGACACCATCACATCTGTTGCTTTCAACCAGACAGAAACGTCTATCCTTGGGTCGACAGCCACGGATCGCTCGGTTGTCGTGTACGATCTCCGCACTTCCACGCCAGTGGCCAAGGTCATCCTTACTCTAGCCTCCAATGCCATTGCTTGGAACCCAATGGAAGCATTCAACTTTGCAGTGGCCAATGAAGACCACAATGCTTATATGTTTGACATGAGGAAGATGGATCGAGCATTGAACATCTACAAGGACCACGTTGCTGCCGTGATGGACGTTGAGTTCAGCCCGACCGGCGAAGAGCTGGTTACGGCCTCTTACGACCGCACAATACGGCTATTCAACAGGAGTCATGGGCGGTCGAGAGACGTCTACCACACACAGCGAATGCAGAGGTAAGAAATAATTCTAATTACATAAAAGCTGCTTGCTGATGATGATCTACAGAGTTTTCTCGGCCATGTTCACCCCCGATAACAACTATGTTCTCTCCGGATCCGACGATGGGAACATTCGTATATGGCGCACCAACGCTTCGTCGCGAGTTGGCATCAAGAGTGCCAAACAGCGGCAGAAGCTCGAATACGATCAGGCGCTTATTCGCAGGTATTCTCACATGCCTGAGATTCGAAGAATCAAGAACTACCGCCATGTGCCCAAGGCCATCAAGAAGGCAGGAGAGATTAAGAAGGAGGAGCTTGCGGCTATCAAGCGAAGGGTTGACAATGTGCGGAAACACAGCAAGAAAGGCAGCGTGCCTCAGCGGGCTGAGCGAGAGAAGGTCGTGCTGGCGACCGAGCAGTAGACATTCTCCGTCTCAAGTCTGATACCGTTCAAATTTGGTACCGTGGTGGATAACTTCATACGTCACTCTCCTCCGATTCGGTGGTCTCGAACGATGCCTGTACTGGCTGGAGAGCATGACGATCATATGCCTTTGCGACAGCCGTATCTATTCCGCTGAGGTAGCGGGCGAGCCTCTGAATAGACGCAGGAAGCACGGCGTACCAGTTGACCAACTTGGCAAAGGCAGGCAATCTAATGACACCGCTTTGGCCGTTATCAATAGCCGAGACGATTTCATATGCGACATGAATGGGCTCGACGACGGGGGCAAAGAATCGATTTGGCGTTTCGATTCCGTCGAAGAGAGGCGTGGAAAGCTGGCCGGTTTCCACAAGCAGAGTCTTGATTTTATCGTCATGGCCGGATGCCCTCAGTTCGACTTCTAGTGACTTATGCATCGCACTCAGGCCCGCTTTGCTGACGGAGTAGTCGGACAAGCCAGCGGCGGCGAGATGGCCGAGCACGGAGCTGACGTTGACTATGACTCCGCCAACGTTTGTGTCCAGCATGGCCGGCAGAAAGATCTGCAGCAGATGGAACGGCGCCAGCAGGTTGGTCTGGATAGTCTTCTTCATGGCTTCCGGGCTCAGTGAAAGCAGCGGCACGCCGTTTACCGACGCTGCGGCGCAATTGATGAGCACTGTTGGCTTTCCGAGCTGAATCAAATGTATTTATTTGAGTATGAGTATTAGAAATATAAATAAAAAAGGAGTGAGGGTAATATTACATCGTTCTCAATTTTCCTCGCCGTCATCTCCAACGCCTTCCTATCACCCACGTCGCATTTGTAGTACTCCGCGCCCGGAAGCTCATCCATCACCACCTCGCCCGCGTCCTTGATATCGAGCACCGCGACACTCGCGCCCCTCATACCGTATATCTGCGCAATAATCTGTCCCAGCCCGCTGGCCCCGCCCGTAATCACGATGACTTCGTGGCTAGGCTCCTCCACCTCTCGCGGCAGGCCATAAGCAAAGCGGCGATTGAGCGTGTTGGCGACCACCAGCAACGTGAGAAAGCTCGCGTAGCCCACGGCCACGATCCATGCCGGGTGGTCTGTGGGCGTGACCTGGGCGCGGAGACAGAGCACGACGATCCATGCGACGAACGGGTGCAGGAAGGTCTGGTTGAGCACGGTGAGGAAGAGGTCGAGCGTGATGTGCTCGTGCCATTTTTGGGCGGGGCGGGGCGTGGGTTTGTCCATTTGTATTGTATGTCTGGAGCTGAATTAGACGTAAGCTTGCAATTGAATATGAATACTTAGGTATGGAGACTGCGAGGATTTCCGAGCGGCAGTTACAGAGTTGCAGTACCTAGGTACCTTACTAGGTAGTAGGTACCTAAGCACTGTAAGCAGAGAGTGAGGCCGTTCGGATGGCGGGCCAATAAGCTCGAGGATTAATATAAAATACTATGCCAGCTTCAATCCGAGACTCCGTCTCTGATTGTTCTTCATTGTTATGATAACATCTAATAGTGGATAATAGACAGGCTTATTAGAAACTCGAAAGTGCTACTACTGCAGTTTAATAGTCACCGCATTGTCGGCGTCCCCGCGCGCCTGGTGATAGAGCGTGTAGCTAAACGTAGAACAAGCAGGGTCATCTAGCAATATATCCAGGTCCTCTTCTTCAGGAGGCAGGCGAAATCCGTTCCCAGGCCGCGGATACAGACGGTGCTCTTCTACTTCATACTCGGAGCCGGAATCGTCAGAGTCTTCATCCACATGCTGGTCTCCTGCATCGGAGCTCTGTGGGTCGGCTGTTTGGACTCCAGTGTCGGTTGCTGTTGATGTTCCTGTTCCTGTACTTGATGATGATGATGATGGTGATGACGATAATGATGATGAGACGACAAACTTCGACTGTCGTAGGTCTTTCATATTCTCCGGGAAAACCGGCAGCGTAGGATTATTCTTTGACAGCGTGATCAGCATATCAACCAGAGCAGTGTGGGAAAGAGACGACAAATATCCGCGTTGCTCATCAGCCGTAAACCGTGAGCCACAAACAAGAGAGCCCCGAGACGACGCTCCTGTCGAGACCGCCGATTGCTCGTCCCTCGGCGGCAGTCTTAGCCTCAATAAGGTAACTCGCTGCCCCGGTCGACATTCACTGCAATACCACTCTGCCTCCTTCACATCAATAAGCTGCTTGCCAATGGGCGGATCATGGCAGAACTGGTGCCAGGCACTATTGCACTCGTCGCAGAACACAATCGAATTGGAAGCGGGACTATGGCCTCGCTGGCAGCGTCTGCAAGTGACATTGATATCCTTGCCGTTCTTGCGATACACTCTTCTGCGTCTTTTACTAGCACGAGCCGCGGATGCAGGCGTAGACTTAGTAGTAGTGCTGCCTGACGGAGATGTCCCCCTCCTCTGCTTGGGCTCCGGCGAGTGGGCAAAGAAGGTTGGCCGGTTGACCTGGCGTCCAGACTTGGTCTGTCTTGCTACTGGGAACATGCCGCCATCCGAGACATCGTCTGAGCTCGAGTCGTGGGCTTTGATCTCGTCATCGCTGGCACGAGCACGAGCACGCTTCCGCCTGTTTCTGCGCTTGCGGTTTCCCTGTGTGGGGGGATTCTGTTGTTCTGCCGCCAGCACCGTGCTAGGAGCTGAAAAACCGACCTGCATGATGCGTAGAGCTGGCATTGGATGCGCAATTACTGGTGCAGCAGTAGATTGTAGGTGGTCTGCGTCTGCGTCGTGATGGCTATATTCCAAGTTGGATGCATGCTGGACGCTCTGCAGCGATGGCTCCGGCATAGGGCTAGAAAGAATACTTCCGTCCTGCAAGACCATAGTTTATACTACCTCGATAACTAGGTAGCTCGTATTATTGATGGTTGACGTTCGATGTTAGGATGGTCTACTCAGAACGTTCACCTTCCGTAAGCAACTAAAAATCA
Organism: Trichocomaceae sp. PYS4502; assembly: GCA_023625875.1. Classification (NCBI taxonomy): domain Eukaryota; kingdom Fungi; phylum Ascomycota; class Eurotiomycetes; order Eurotiales; family Trichocomaceae; species Trichocomaceae sp. PYS4502. Next base: position 69,010 of record JAMAFX010000009.1, read on the forward strand.
CGTGATTGCTATCAAAATCATAAGATTAAAGATTGAGAATATCTGCCGTGTTATTTATGTTATTTACTCATGGCCAGCCTACGAAACCACTCCCTGCTGCTTCAACGAGCCAATCTCCTCTTCCGTATACTCCAGCAGCCCCCCCAGCACCTCGTCGGTGTGCTGGCCCAGAGTCGGAGGCGGCGTCCGGACGCCAGGTTTGGCATGCGAGTACTTGATCGGCGTATTGACAAGCTTGATGGGCCCGCACTCTGGATGCTCGATTTCAGTCACCATATTCCGCGCTCTCACTGTGGCAGTTCATTAGTTTAGTGCACTATGCTTCAGTTGCAATAGGGCTGGCGGTACTGACCGTGGTCATGGTTCAGGGTCCCCTGGATGTCATTCACGGCGGCATAGGGCATCCCGCTGCCTTCGAAGATCTCAAGCCACTCCTGCGTTGTCTTTTGTCTTGTAATGTCTTCTATCATGCTATCGAGGGTCACTCGGTTCTTGACCCTGTTGCTATTCGTGGTGAAGCGCTCGTCCGTCTTCCACTCGGGTCGTCCCAGTCGGTCGCCGAGCACTCCGAAAAGGCGATCGTTACCGCCGCCGAAGAGAATATCGCCATCAAGGGTCTTGTAGCCTCGATAGGGGACAATCGATGCTGTATGACCGTTTAGTCTTGCTTTTCTTTTGTTTTCCTTATTTTTTCATGTCAAGTCGGCAGTGCTTACGGTGAGCTGTGCCCCAGCGACCAGAATCCTTTTCTCCACTGATCAAAGCCGAACTCGCCAAATTGGCGAGAGTCGCAACTTGGACGTCACTCAAGCACGCATCAATATGCTGTCCCTTTCCGGTCCGGCCTCGCGCGATGATGGCAGCCATGATAGCATTCGACGTGTATAGACCCGTCGTCAGGTCAGTCACTGCAACACCCACTTTGACAGGGGGGCCGTCTCGAGAGCCTGTGATGTGCATCAGGCCAAACTCTGCCTCCACCATCACGTCGTAGCCAGCTCGGTTTCTGTACGGGCCTGTCTGTCCGTATCCAGTTATACTGGCATATATCAGTTTGGGATTGATGGCACTTAGAGTCTCGTAGTCCATGTTGTATTTCTTCAGACTTCCCGGGACGTAGTTCTCAACGAGGACGTCGCATTCCTTTGCCAGTTTATGGAGGATTTCCACCCCGGACGAATGTGCGAATGATAGTCCGATTGATTTTTTGTTCCGGTTGACCTATGATATCTGTCAGACAGGTCAATCCTAAAGCACAAAGTATTTGTCGTCTTACCGCAAGGTAATAGGCACTTTCACCCGGTCCTTTCGCGGACTCGTCCTGGTATTTGGCATAGGGAGGTCCCCAGGCTCTAGTATCATCGCCCCGTTGCGGGTGCTCGACCTTTATAATCTCTGCACTACAAGACTGTCAGTGAGATGACGCAGGTGAAGAAGGAAGGTGAAGAAGGGTATCTACCCTAGATCTCCCAGAATCTGCGTGCAGTAAGGCTGGCCACACGGTAAGTAACTCTACTCAGCATCGAATATTGCTCCATCCGGAGTGCTCACCCCAGCAAGAACCCTGGTCATATCCAGCACCCGGATGCCCTCCAGAGGCAGGACTCCTGGAGCAGTGGTCGAATAGCGGCGCCATTGTATTCCATAGCAGAAGCTTCTCTGCGTCAGTATCCTGTGCGCTAGTAGCGTAGGCGCCTTCATTTTGCGATAGGTATAGCACCTTAACTTTTAAGACTTAAAGCTTAGGCATTAGCTAGGTAGGTAAGTAGTTATTAGGGGCATTGGATGCATTGGAAGTTGAGCGGAGAAATTTCCGCCGCTCAGGCTCTTCCGAGAGAAAGAACCGAGCTGCCGCGGAGTAAATTCTTTGTTCTTTGTTCGTGTATCCTGCAGGATTCAGCAGAACAGCCAGCATGTTCACTGGCCTGGTTGAAACAATCGGGAGTAAGCTGAACTGCGCTCCGAAGCTGTGGCTAACTAACTAACCAACTCCAGCGGTGACATCCCTCGAGCCCCTCGACACCAGCGCAAGCGGCGGCGGGGGCACCTCAATCACCATAGGAGACTGCGCGGAGATTCTCGGAGACGCGCATCTTGGAGACAGCATCAGCGTCAATGGTACGTTTTCTTCCTCTCGGGGGAAGGGAGCGTGAGGCTAATGGGAATAGGCACATGCTTGACCGTAACAGCGTTCCACGCGGACTGGTTCAAAGTCGGCGTTGCCCCCGAGACTCTTCGCCGCACCAATCTTGGGTCTCTCCAGGCCCATTCCAGGGTCAACCTGGAACGGGCCGTGTCTTCAGAGACACGTATGGGCGGCCACTTTGTGCAGGGCCATGTTGATACTACCGCAAGGATCCTCTCGGTCACGCCGGACGGGAACGCGCTCACCTTCAGACTGCAGCCGAGGGACAAGAGTATACTACGCTATGTGGTGGAAAAGGGCTTTATAACGCTCGACGGCGCGAGTCTTACGGTCACCAAGGTGGTTGATGGCGACGATGGATACTGGGAAGTCATGCTCATCGCCTACACGCAGGAGAAAATCGTCACGGCCACAAAGAAACCGGGTGATGATGTTAATGTTGAGATAGACATGGTGGGGAAGTACGTTGAGAAGAGCGTGCAGGCTTACTTTGGCCAAAGCACTGGAGGCGACCTTACCGTCCTAGAACGGATGGTTGAGAAGATTGTGAACGAGAAGCTCAAGCAGGAAAAGGGCGTATAATCTGCTATACCTAGGTTGAATCCATTTACCATTGAATTAAATTATCGATATAGATATACAACCTATTCTTCCACCGATTCATCATCAACGTCCGCTTCCTCGTCAAATTCATCGCTGTCCCATTCGTAATCGTCCTCCATGCTGACATCCTCGTCCTCATCTGCATTTCCCTGCCCCTTCCCTGCCTTTGCCTTGTCCTGCTTCTTCTTCTCAATATTCGCCTTTTGCTGCTTTTTGCGCTCCTCTTTTTCCCTCCTCTTCCTGTTCCACTCGTCATCCATCCTCTTCGTCTCCTTCTCCGACTTGGATATAAAGTCGTGCCACATGATTCTCCCACCGCAAAGTCCCTCTTCGACCTTTTTCAATCTCAGCGTCATCCGCGGACCCAGCTCGACCAGCTTGACTGCTCTCTTCTCAACATTAGTTTTTGCTGCTGTCTGACTGTCTGCCGAGGACTTTTCCTTTTCGCCCGCTCTCAACCGCTGTAGTTCGCGTCGGTTGAGTACTTTCTTCGTCACGTTCTCGGTCACTTCAACCTCTGCATCCGTGTCCAACTCGGTTTCGCTAGCCGACGTGTAGCCACCCGCAGCAGGGTCAAGCAGATAATCAGCCACGTCCTCTAGTTTCCCCAAGTTTGGCAGGCTCTTCTTCGGGTCCTTATTGTGCCGGTGGACTGCCGGGTCGAGCCGGCGAATCCTTTTGGGGACGCCCGTCTTCCTCGTCGTGATTGCGTAGTGCCGCAGTTTTAGGATATATGCATCATCTTCTGCCCCATTTGTAGATGTTTTCTCTCTGTTCAGCATCATCACGCGGCGGATCGAGGTCAGCGGGGTCGCCTGAGGGTTGATGGGGGGGAATAATGATTGGAAAACAGTCGTTGCGAGAGATTCGAGGCGTTTGGGTATCTTGGAGTTCTCATCGGCATCGGGGGTATTGAAATTGTTCATGACTAGTAGAGGCGGTGTTCGGTGATCCTGCCCACCGCCGCGAGGGTGTTTGAGTGCCTTTGCCACGTCTTTGCACAGCGAGTAATCCTCCACTTTGAAATGGAAAGTTGGGCCCCGCGGAGTAAGAGCAAGCCGCATGTTCGTATTCCCAGTGCTGGACCTGGAGAACAGAATGAAATGCGTAACGCCCAGCGGGCCTGCCATGACAACGTAGTCTTTGAGTTTGTTTGCTCTCCGTTCCTAAACCGGCTGTGTCAATTTTCACTTCACACTTCAACGTGCTGGTAGTCGAGAATGGCTCACTTTCAGACGGCTCGCTGTATCAGGCTCCATGATCAGACGGAAGTCCTTGACCAATTGACTGACACTTGATCCAACCTCGCTGGCTCCAATGCGAATAACCATCGACTTGGGCGAGCGGTTCATGGCCGATGCGCCATTCTTCGAATTTGCCGGGCCATTCTTGACCAGCGGTTGAGTGCGCTTCTTGGTGCGTCTCTTCGCCATGTTTATTATTGCTATAATAAGCTATAATAAAGGGGTTTCCTTCGAGGTTGAATTTTTTATATTTTTTGAGGTTGCGATAAGATTAGATAGATTGTCCGGAACATCGATTTTCCGGCAGAATAATTTTTGCGGGTAACAACCATAACAAGCACTGTAACAGCATCACACTGTTACTGAGCTTTGACAACCCATTATAAGATAGAATTGGCAATGCCCGCCCTCAAGAAACGCAAGATCTCGCACGAGAGACTCGTCGAGGAAGACGAGATCTCAGATGACGCTAGCTCGTCCAACGAGGACGTCTCGCAGGACGATTCTGCCGAGGTCGAAGACTCCCAAAATGAAACCACAGCGCCAAAGACATTCAGAGACCTGGGGTTGATTCCTCAGCTCTGTGAGGCCTGCGATGCTCTAGGATACAAGGCTCCAACTGCCATTCAGCTGGAGTCTATACCGTTAGCTTTACAGGTACGACTACCCTTTTAATCGAGTCTTATGGAAAAAGTCCCATGTCTATAGAAATATGTGCTGATGGTTGATCAACCAAAGAACCGCGACTTGATCGGCCTAGCAGAAACAGGTTCAGGCAAAACAGCTGCTTTTGCACTGCCCATTCTACAGGCTCTAATGGACAAGCCTCAGCCATTCTTCGGCCTCGTCCTTGCCCCCACCAGAGAGCTGGCCTACCAAATCTCCGAGGCCTTCGAATTGCTCGGCTCAACCATTTCCGTACGTACTGTCGTTCTCGTTGGAGGAATGGACATGGTTTCGCAGTCAATCGCAATTGGTAAAAAGCCGCACATCATCGTCGCTACTCCCGGTCGCTTACTCGACCATCTCGAGAATACAAAGGGGTTCAGTCTGCGGACATTGAAGTACTTGGTCATGGACGAGGCCGATCGTCTGCTGGACATGGATTTTGGCCCGCTAATCTCGAAAATCCTCAAGGTTCTGCCGCGAGAACGACGTACTTTTCTCTTCTCGGCGACCATGAGTTCTAAAGTGGAGGGTCTCCAGAGAGCTTCACTCACGAACCCTCTGCGTGTATCTGTGTCCTCCAACAAATATCAAACCGTCGCTTCGCTTCTACAATACTTTCTCTTCATTCCACACAAGCACAAGGACGTCCACCTGATATGGCTGCTGAATGAGCACGTCGGCCAGAGCGTGATCATCTTCACGCGCACCGTCCACGAAACCATGCGCCTCACCTTCCTCTCCAGAGCGTTGGGCTTCGGCGCCATAGCCCTCCACGGCCAGCTGTCACAATCCGCGCGGCTGGGCGCATTAGGCAAATTCCGTGCGCGAAGCCGCGATATCCTCATCGCCACGGACGTCGCTGCCCGAGGCCTCGATATCCCCTCTGTGGATCTCGTGCTCAACTACGACCTCGCTGCAGATAGCAAGACGCACATTCACCGCATCGGTCGCACGGCGCGAGCTGGCAAGTCCGGTAAAGCCATTAGCCTGGTTACGCAGTACGATGTCGAGGTCTGGCTGCGCATTGAGAAGGCGCTAGATCGGAAACTGCCCGAGTACAAAGTCGAGAAAGAGGAAGTGTTAATCTTGTCGGAACGCGTTGGGGAGGCGCAGAGGCAGGCTATCGCTCAGCTGAAGGAGTTGGATGAGAAGAAAAATGGGAGAGGGTCGGGTATGAGAGGGAAAAGGTTTGCGAAGGGTGGGAAACGGGGGCGAGACAATATGGATCAAGAGGAGGGTTGATTTTTTTTAAAAAAAAAATTAAGGAAGAAGAAATGGAACTGGTTATTTTCTACTTCAAGTCGGAACTTGTTTATATTTGTTCGATTGAATTCATCACGACATAATTGTCTAATGTCATTCACGCTCAAAGAGAATTATATTATTCCCACCATTTTTGTTTTATTCGGATCGTAACCTAATTTGTATTTGATAAAGATTTAAGCATCTTTAACAGCATTGGCCACTCGTGTAGCCAAGTCATCAGCCTCGGATCTGCTAGCAGCTTCTGCGTAGACTCGCACAGCATCCTCTGTGCCGCTCGCACGCGCAAAACTACGTCCCTTGTTGTAACGAGACTGTAAGGCATCAATCTTATCTTGCAGCTTTGGCGGCGATTCGAGTTTGCGCTCGGCATCAACGGCCTTGAAGATCGAACGATCGGCCACTTCAACACGCACAAGTCGAGAAGGTAGATCGGTGTAAGTGCCGAGCCATTCCTTAGTGGTCCATCCCTTGTGAGCCAATATGGCCTCGACAAGGAGCATGTCCGAAAGAGCATCTCCAACTGCTTGGTTGATCAGGTTTGTCAGTCCGACCAGAGTCTCCAGTGCGTGCTGTTGGGCGGGAGACTGTGGCTCAGCACTCTTAATAGTCTTGAGAGCATTCTCCGAGAAGGTCACGGTTCCATGGCCATTTGCTTCGAAGTAGACACCAACGTCGTACCGTAACGCTGCATGATGGAGATGCTTGACACCCGTTTTTGTGCACACTGTTGGGAGCTTTAGAACCTTTTCAATGTAGTCAGTGCTAGCACCGTTGGCATAGGCAGTCTGAACAACTCCGATCTTCAGCTTCTGCGCAATTCCTGCATTGCGAGCGAGATCGCCAATGAAAGAGGCGGCAAGTGTTGCGATACGGTCCCCATCGAGAAGCCGGAACACATTATTCTCATCTATGAAATAATACACCAGTCGATCGGCGTCGCCGTCTAATGATGCACAGCGATCCATCTGTGCGGCCTTGGAAGACGGAGGAGATCGCTGCTTGGTCTTGACAAAGTCCGCGCCGCACTATCATTACTTGTCAAATAAGCTGTTCATTGCGGCTGGCACTGTGCAATACATACTTCAAAGTTCAGGCTATCCGGGTCGATGACATTGTCATTAACAACCTTGATGTCAACGCCACCCTCGTCTAGAGACGGGAGGTACTTGATAAGTTCACGAAGCTTTGGTCCACCAACTCCATTCGCGCAGTCGACAGTGAGGTGGCCCTGGACCTTGACGCTTTTCTGGACCTTTTTAAAGGCTGCGGCGAGTTTCTCATAGTAGCCTTGCTCGGTAGGTTCTCCATATTCATACGGGGTGCCCAGGGTATTCTTGCATCGAACGATGTAGTGGAGTTGCGGGGTGGTCATGAATTTGAAGTCCAGAAACTCGACTTCGGTAGCAGTCAACGCTGCGTTGAGAATCCCAACTAGACGAGAACCAGACGCACGGGTATCACGGGCAAAGACTACACGCGCTGGGTTGTCCATTTTAACGTCAATCTCCTTGATCAAGTCATTGTAGACATCTGCCACTTTGTCAAGGGGGGCGTTTGCCAGTTTGGTCGCATAAGCCTCCCATTCAGCCTGCAATTTGTTAATATCAAGTAAAAATACGGACGGTTCCTTGTGGGAAGCTTACTTCGAGCATTTCGCCCTGTTGTTGAAAGGAAAGCACCGCATTAGTATCATTCAATCGTTGCTCCAAACACCATTCCTTACCATGGGGTCCACCAACTTCACGCCATTATCCTCAGCGGGATTGTGGCTCGCCGTGACCATAACACCAATCCATTGGCCATTGAGCTTTCGAGATCGCAGCCCGGCGAGGAGGCCTACTGCAAAGACGACGGTATTGAGCAGGTCGCTGTTGAGAATTGCGGGGTTGTTTGTTGTCAGCCATCTTTCTTTCGAGCAAACGAAGCAATTCAAGGTATATATATAATGCTTACGCTTTCATACGAAACTGCAAGATTCCATAATTAGCTCGAGAGTGGCGATTGCACAGGAGGAATGACCATTGCTTACCCCCGCGGTGCCATACTCAAACACGCGCCCCTCTGGAAAGCGATACTTCGCAGCGGCCGCGGTGATGGCCTGAGTGATAGCGGAAGACGCCATTGCGGCGCGAGTCTGAGTCTGAGTCTGGCTTTGGTTAATGTTTTGCAGTGGGAGGAAGAGGTTCGTGTGTTGAATGCTGTTGAAGATGGAAGGGAGGGAGAGCTGAGGTCCTTCCGTATACAAATAAATAACCACTGCCCCACACGTGTTCAACGCTCAACACAGAAATCAGAGTCATTTTTCCTTGCGTACGAATGAATATATATTACTATACGGTATTTATAGCTGAATTCGCCCATGCAGCAAGGAGCCTGCTTTGTGGGGTGTGTCCACTGTCCGAGCATGTCTCACTATGCAGCCCTGCAAACCGGAGAATACGATGGAGGCTTAGTACCTAGGTGAGACACAGAATGGCCTGTTTATCAATGCTATCTCTCTCTATATATCCTTCCAAATGCGAGATACCATAAATATCCACGGTTCTATTGCATACCTGCGTACAGGAGTGATAGGAGGGGGTATAACGTTGCTAAAACATATAGTACATCATCGAATAAGGTACCTAGGTATATACTCAAGCTTTCAGCCTCTCGGTAGCCAAATCGTCCTGGGCATCCCTGAGGATGAAGCTACACAGTTCAGGTTAGACGCAGGCCAACGACACTGCCATATAGTATAAAGCGGCACTCACAGATACCACCATGCAGTGGGTATGACTGTCCCCAAATGCCACAGACTGTGTGCATCAACCAGTCCCCACCACGGCGGGAAATCAAAGAGCTCCAGGCCCATGGCAAGCGAGACCCAAACGACAATCATGACCGGCCAAGCAGTCCATGTCTTCTTCGAGTCTTGTCTGTATCGGTAAATACTGAATGTCACCCAGAGCAGGTTCTGTAGAACCCCCACGACAACATTGGCAATCATGTTGTAGGTATAATCCCACGACCAAAAAGTCAAATAGGAGACATGGGCGACGTACAGCCCGATGCAGAGATACGTCCAAAGGCGGCGAATCGTCGGTTTGATACGCGGTCGTTCTTTGTCGAGGTGGAAGATACGGATGACAACGAGAAACAGGCCGTAAAGCACACTTGCGCCAGCCGCCCAGTAGTCCAGTTTCTCGGTCAGGGGGAAATCCCGTGTGTGGAACAGCATACTGAACGTCCAGCTCGCAAATCCGCAATAGGCAAGGCCAACGTAATACCTGCGAAGCGGATAGGAAGCTGGAATGGACGATTGAACCCATTTCAAGCCGTAGTAGTGAGCCAGAAAATTGAAGAGCGAGAAGAGAACCGAGAAGAGCTCCTGCATGCCCAGAACTCTGTAAAAGGGCCATTTACCGTGAAATTGCACGATTGGTTGCAGCATGGGGAATTCTCGGTTGACTCTGCGATCCGTGATGACATGCTGGCAGGTGTAGTCGCATTCGGCGGCGCAAGTCCATAGCATAAGACGGAGGAGGATTGCTTTTTTCAAATTCTCGCGTTAGTATTAAAGTAAACAAAATACACGATGTTCAGATATTGACTTACGCAGCGCAGAATTGCCATCCTGGCAGTTCTCTTCTTTACAAACCTGTCCACTGCGCGTCAGACCAACTGTCCATGCAGAGCTGATGGCAGGGAGACGAAGAAACCTTGACGCATTCTTTAAACTCGGGCAATCGGTCTCCGAGAGACGCCCACGTCTGGCCAGCAAAAACGGCTAGTATAACGAGAGGAATAGCCGAGCCTGAAAGAAAAGAGGCTCGCATCGTGTCGCGCTGTCCGGTTGAAGGAAAGAAGGAAGCTTCACTGAAGTTAATTCAAGGCGAATGAGAAGCGTTGTATGGATTACATAAGCAGGCCGAGCACTGCCGTAAGACGTTAACGGTTACCCTCCAGCCATTCCAGTTCCTGACGAGCTATGTGTCTGCCAGGGCAATACTGAGGAAGCAGACTGCAGCAGCTCGAGATCTCCCTGTCGCGAAGTTGATCGAAGAAACCGAAGAAACCGAAGAAATCAAAGAAATCAAAGATCCCAAAATCACGTGGGAGGCTAGCCGGTTTAGGTTAGCTGGAGGGGCAAGTGTGGCTAATCAGATCGCGCCAGTCAACTTTCCCAAAAAAAAAAATGGAAAGCATCATTTTCATTATCCATTTTCATTCTTCCTTCTTCTGGCCTGGACCTTCATTTGATTTCTGAGAATAAGAAAAATAAATAAAATAAATACGCACCTATCATCATGAGTGCAACACCAGCTGCCGGCACCCCGGGCATTTCTAGCAGCGCCGATCGTATGGTTGGCGCTGACCACGCTGAAGTTCGCTATTTCACTAGGTTTGTCAATATTTTTTTAATTCCTTTTTTTTTAAAAAAAAAGTATATACTAAGTACTTCGCAGCTATGATCATCATGGTATTTGAACCGGCCTGCACTCCTATTGATTCTCCACTAACAGCATGATGTTTGAAACTACCAGGGATCCATGAGGAGATGTTGGTAAGTTTAGCTAAGAACAAAATCAAACCGGTTGAAGAGGCAGCTGCTGACTTTCTCTTCTCCCTGTTCAGAAAGATGACGTCCGTACTCGATCTTACCGTGATGCCATTTACCAGAATAAGCATCTGTTCAAGGACAAGGTCGTCCTTGACGTCGGATGTGGCACCGGCATTCTGAGCATGTGAGCAAAATCTAATCCCACAGGATTGTGCATCGAAAATCACTGACGGTGTGTCTCTCATCTAGGTTTGCCGTCCGTGCCGGTGCCAAGCATGTCATTGGCGTTGACATGTCTTCGATCATCGAGAAGGCTCGCGAGATTGTTGCAGTGAACGGCATGGCAGATAAGATCACGCTTTTGCAAGGGAAAATGGAAGAGGTGGAACTTCCTTTCCCTCAGGTTGACATCATTGTATCCGAGTGGATGGGATACTTCCTCCTATATGAGAGCATGCTGGACACTGTTCTCTATGCCCGGGATAGATATCTTGCCCCCGGAGGCAAAATTTTCCCTGACCAGGCAACCATCTACGTTGCAGGTATCGAGGACGGCGAGTACAAGGACGACAAGATCGGATGTGAGTATTTTCCCGTCCACCGTTATAACCCTAACCCTATACCTGCATACTACTAGGAGAGAGTGCTAAAGCGCAAAAAGTCTGGGACAACGTCTACGGCTTCAACTACAGTCCGATGAAGGAAGTCGCACTCACTGAACCCCTCGTCGACACTGTTGAGATGAAGGCCGTTGTCACCGATCCCTGCCCGGTGCTCACCTTGGACTTGTACAAGGTTACGCCAGCGGATCTGTCATTCCAAGTCCCGTACTCGCTCGCAGTCAAACGCAGCGATTTCATACACGCGATCATCGCCTGGTTTGACATCCAATTCACCGCGTGCCACAAGCCCATCACTTTCTCCACGGGGCCGCATGCGAAATACACGCACTGGAAACAGACCGTCTTTTATCTGCGGGATGTCCTGACCGTCGAGGAAGAGGAGGCTGTTAGCGGGTTGCTCGAGAACAAGCCTAATGCGAAGAATAAGCGCGATCTCGACATCAAGCTCTCGTACACTCTGGAGACGCAGGACCAGACTCGCTTTGCTCGAGGCGAATGCGAATACAAGATGTGAGTGACCGTATTCCATTTAGATTTACTTCCGTTGGAGCCAGAATTGCTGATGACATGCTAGGTGTTAAATTATTTATTCTCTCAATTTTGGATACCATCCGTTACTTTCCTTTTGACTGGCTTTAATCCATTACGGGCGTTCGGGGTGTGTTTGTTCAGCTGTGTCGACAGAAACGAGCATGTTAGGCGCTAGTTGCATTCGGGTTGATGAAAAGACGAACAGATGAGATGAAGAGATCATGATAACGAGCTCCTCGAACCTTTTCCAAGTATATACCCTATATACCCTCGAGTTGAAGCTACACATAATATACTTCATATACTCTGTTGTAGTTTTAAAGAGCCGATAACGGCTGACTAATCCATCAGATAGCGTCGTCGTCCAATTGGCTGTGAGTATTAGATCCACCGTGAGCCTCGGCTCAACGCTGATTGGCTGGTTCTAAATGCGGAGATATACTACTTAAACAGCAACATCAGCAACAACACTGCCTGCATATACTTGATCAGCCACCTCTCGCTCTTCTGAACAATGTCTGGACCTGGAGCTGACTTTGAATATCCTCGCCGGGCTGTTACCTGGACGAAGCGCGATGTGCTGCTCTTCGCAAACAGCATTGGCTGTCAAGCCGACGAGCTGCACTTTCTCTACGTAGGTACTGTACCGTCCAGTTTCAGCATCTCAGTCTCATTAATGATATGCCTAGGAACTGCATCCAGACTTTGCCGTGTTTCCTACATACACAAATATTCTCCGTGCGTAAAGAAAACCCACATCTAGTTCACATACCGAGGCCCAAGACTAAAGCACAACCACAGCCTTCAAACTGTCCAACACCGACGTAATCGACTTCTACAAATCCCAAAAGAGCACCCCAATTCCCGGCGTCCCCGAATTCAACCCGCAGCGCGTCGTCGACGGCGAGCGTAAGATAGTCTTCTTGAAACCGCTACCGACGTCTAGCGAAGGCAGGCGATTCGAGGTGAGAACCAGAGTCATCGGGGTTTATGATAAGGGGAAGGCATCGGTTGTGGAGACGGAAACGTCGATTGTAGATAGAGAGACGGATCAAGCCTATTCGAGGATGATTGGGAGTGCCTTTTTCGTGGGGCAGGGAGGATGGGGCGGTCCGAAGGGTATCTCTCTCTCTCTGTCTTTCCGTTTCGGGAGTGAATCCTAGTTGCAATGCTCATGCGAGGCTATAGGCCCGAGTGCTGTGAACTATCCGCCCCCAGAGGGTAAATCGCCAGATGCGATATTCGTGGACCAAACCAGTGCAACAACCGCACATCTGTATCGGTGAGTTCCACGCCAAAAAATGTACGCCTAGGCACTCTCCCAGCATAGTCATCTAACAGGTGCCGTCCGTCAATCCAAGACTGAACGGCGACTATAACCCCTTACACGCCACTCCAGAGCCGGGCCAAATGATGGGTTTCGGCGGCGTTATCATCCACGGATTATACAGCTGGAATGCCACTGCGCACGGAGTCCTCAGGGAACTTGGGGGTAGCAATCCTAAGAATTTGCGGGAGTTTCAGGCTCGGTTTGCCTCGCCGGTTCGGCCGGGTGATAGACTCACCACGGAGGTCTGGAGGACTGGCCAGACGGTTGACAGAGATGGGTTTGAGGAGGTTAGATTTGTCACGAAGAATCAGGACGGGAAGACTGTGTTGAGTAATGGGCGGGCATTGATCAAGGTAGTGGGTAAGAGTAAGCTTTGATACCTATAACCAGTACCTAGCTACCTACGTAGGTAGGTATTTAAAGATAGTTACAGACAGCTTGAGTATCACATTTATGAAAATTGAAATCTATGCTTTAAACTTTCAACAAGATATAAACATGTATAACTAATGGATATATTGGATAAATTCACAAACCTGTATCAAACAGATAACCGACTAGCATTTGTACCCAATTCATTCAAAGTCTTCTCTCTGCCCTGTATAAGCAGACGATAGCGCGAGACGAAATCATCATTATTGACTATATCAAACATGTCAGTTCCCGTATGTTGTTGTTGGATTAAAAATATGTTCTCGGACATACTGTAACCACCGCACATTCTGCGCTTTCCGGTGAAGGCAGAGCGTCCATGAAGCATCCTCCAGTTGTCAAAGACTTGTATCGAAGAAAGTCAGCCAAAAAAACATAATTATTGGTAGATTGCTGGGGGAAGACACACTTAACGCAGTCCCCGGCTCAAGCTGCAGCCATTTCTGAACCTGATCCTCCCGTTTAAGAATTGCATTCCAATGCCGCGCTGCATTATACCAAGCCGTGGCCATATTATAATCCCAATCGACCTTGGCCGCACGGTCATAGTTATTCCATCGAACCCGTCTGAGTATTGATGACTTGGGGTCTCGTTCCAAGACCGGGAAGTGGCGGTATGGTTGGATGCTGACATCTTCATTGCCGCTTGAATGCCACGGTTGTGGAAAATCTGTGAGTGCCTGGACGTTCCTAGGGTTTTCTTGCAGTAGACGGTGCGCTGCATAGAATCCGTCGACGAGCAGTGTTTCGCCGCCTTCGCCGTCGGTGTGCGAGAGAAGATGGAATAGTTGGAGTCGTGCTGGGTCGGAAAAGTATGTGTTATCTGTATGTGGATCTAGTGCCTCGGATGTATACGCTGTGTCCTTGTATGTTAAATCGGACGTGAAGTCCCAAAAGCCACCTGCAATATAAAGGTTAATAATTAAAAACGACGCCATATTAGTGGCATGTCCGCATACCATAATGTGTGTGTCTGATAAATGCGATCCTCTCCAGCAGCTCTTTAGTTGCCTCCGGGTTAACGGGGACACCTTTTACTAAACAGTATCCCCAACTTATCTGTTGGCTGCATTAGCGAGCAGCCTGGTCGTGCATATAGAAGAGTACGAACAATTTGCCGAAGCCACTCTGCCAGGCCATCCCCCGTTTTCATGACGCTTTCATAGGTGACTGTGGGGTGGTGCTTGACGGAACGTCGATATTTTAGGGATTTCCTATACAAAGACAGATGACGTGTGAGGAAACAGATGGACGCGTAAGGTCGCATTGAAGAGCGAAGATTACCTGAAGGTGAGAACTTTGCTACTAAGAGCGTTAGGCATGAATTGGTGACGCTCAAGCCAAGCAGTAGGGTAGACACCGGTATGTCCATCAGACCCTGAAGATAAAAGAATAAGAATAAGAATAAGTCGGAGGTTCAATGGACAAGCGTGTACGTACACCAGATTTGTATGGTCTCTGCTGGTCCCTTTTCAACCAACTTTGCACGGATGTCCTTGGGTATCTACTAGCTGTCAGCTTCGTTTAGTTCAAGTTTTATGTGTCTGTCTCTGACCGTGAAGGTGTTGACCATCCGCTGTCTCGTGATTGGATTGATACAGCTTGAACATTGGCAGTTGTCTCTGTGCGTAAGGAGGAAGTCAGAACTTTGCGGATGGAAATTCTCTAGAAAAATGGATGTTTGATGCTGTCCCATACCTAAGCCAGAATGCAACACTAGCAGATAGTTAATCATAATTCTCACCCAATAGCCTAAGAATGGGACTTACAATGGACGATATGACTCGATGTGCACCTCTCTCCATAACGGGAATTCTTCGGTGATTCTAGATCGAATGCTGGATTGTCCACTCTGACCAGGATCTACAGAAGAGCTTGAATCACCGCCAAATACGACAGAATCAAGCGGTGTTGGGGATTCTTCTTCTTCAGAACCCGCGACGAATGTTTCGGCAGCTTCGATATCAGCATTTGCGGCGGTTGCACTATTAGTTTCTGCTGCTGCTGTTTCTGAGAGCAGCTTGTTTGCTCGCTCGAGCAGATGTAGTTGCTGCTGATATTCAGGGGTTCCTCCTTGTTGGGCAGCATTAAAGAGAATTGCACCCTATGTCCAGTGCACCAATGAGATGATACCCATGTCAAGGAAGGGGCTCATGGAGACATACTCTGTGAAAGTGTCGTATTGTAAACAGCCCCGTATTACTGAGAACCCCAGTCAGTGAAATTCTTGTTTCTTATTAATCCCAAGAATGAACAACTTACCTGGGCCTCTGCAAAATCAATCTTTGCGCCCGGCATACATTGCTGGGACGGACGCGGCGAAAGGCCATGGGATTTGATGCATGCCAGATCTAACCAAATATTTCAAATTTACAGAAAGCAAAAGTCCCGTTACTATGCATGATATGTTCGACAGTTGTATACAGTATCGCCGATTGTTCAATACCTAGGTAGTAGGTAGGGACAATTCCATATCGGATAAGACAGGTCACGTGGCTGCAGCTTAGCTAATTCCAAGGTTACTAAGTTAAGTTAGTCTTACTACTAGCTCTGGTAGACCGTGAGCTCAGTTCCCTTCGCCGCATCAACAACCCACACTCTGCATCTTCTCTTTCAATCTCCATCGTTCTGGTTGTTTATCAGGATACAGTCGCTATCAATTTAAATATATAAGCAGTTTTTCGACAAGGCCAAAACCAACATGTCCACCCTCGAAGATCTCGACGATCTTGAGCGCGAGGATCAGACCAAGAAGCAGCAGCAGGGCGATGGCGGTGACGGCGACGAAAACAACAAAAAGCCCAGTGGAGATGGCGATGCTGAAATGCAAGATGCAGAACCCAAGAAGGATGAGGTTGATGAACTTCTAGAAGCAGAACTGGTGGGAGCAAGCACAGATGACATCAAGAAGCGACGACGGTTGCTGGAAAACGAGCTCCGGATCATGAAAAGCGAGTTCCAGCGGTTGACACACGAACAGAATACGATGAGGGATAAGGTCAAGGATAACCAAGAGAAGATAGAAAACAATAGGTTTGTCTTCACCCACGGTGGTCTTGTTGATCTGTTGATTACAAATGCTGACCTTGTGAACCATCTCTAGACAATTACCATACCTTGTCGGAAACGTCGTTGAGCTCCTGGACCTTGATGTCGAAGCAGAGGCTGCCGAAGAAGGAGCCAATATCGATCTAGATGCCACTCGAGTCGGAAAGTCCGCGGTCATCAAGACATCAACCCGCCAAACCATCTTCCTC
The DNA here is from genome assembly GCA_023625875.1 of Trichocomaceae sp. PYS4502. Lineage (NCBI taxonomy): Eukaryota > Fungi > Ascomycota > Eurotiomycetes > Eurotiales > Trichocomaceae > Trichocomaceae sp. PYS4502. The sequence goes on from JAMAFX010000009.1 coordinate 85,654, forward strand.
CCTCTCATCGGTCTAGTCGATCAGGAGAAACTTAAGCCCGGCGATCTCATTGGAGTGAACAAAGAGTCATATTTGGTATTGGACACTTTACCAGCCGAATATGACAGCCGTGTCAAGGCTATGGAGGTCGACGAGAAGCCCACGGAGAAGTACACCGATGTGGGCGGCTTGAGCAAGCAGATCGAAGAGCTGGTAGAGGCGGTCGTGTGGCCGATGCAAGAAGCAGAGAAGTTCAAGAAGATCGGTATCAAAGCGCCAAAGGGTAAGTGTAGTCTCCTTTTTTTGTTGGGATTGTACCTGATATTTTTACTTTTGCAGGTGCTTTAATGTACGGACCCCCCGGCACTGGTAAGACGTTGCTAGCTCGTGCATGCGCCGCTCAAACGAATGCAACATTTCTCAAACTTGCCGGTCCCCAACTTGTGCAGATGTTCATCGGCGACGGAGCGAAACTTGTGCGAGACTGCTTCGCCCTCGCGAAAGAGAAAGCACCCTCAATCATCTTCATCGACGAACTCGACGCCGTAGGCACGAAACGATTCGACTCGGAAAAATCAGGCGATCGCGAAGTCCAACGAACCATGCTCGAACTCCTCAATCAACTAGACGGCTTCGCCTCGGACGACCGCGTCAAGGTCCTCGCCGCCACGAACAGAGTCGACGTGCTGGACCCGGCGCTCCTCCGCTCCGGCCGCCTAGATCGCAAGATCGAATTCCCGCTCCCCAACGAAGAAGCGCGCGCGCAAATCCTCCAGATTCACTCGCGCAAGATGACCACGGACGACGCCGTCAACTGGGCCGAACTGGCCCGTAGCACGGACGAGTTTGGAGGCGCTATGCTCAAGGCCGTCTGCGTAGAGGCCGGGATGATTGCGTTGAGGAAGGGGATGAATAAGGTCAACCATGAGCATTATGTCGATGCTATTGCCGAGGTTCAGTCGAAGAAGAAGGATACAAACATGGGCATTTACGTTTGATCCATCCATCCATTCATCCATGTTGCTCGAATGTGCATATGTGCATGCTTTATCTCTCCTTGTTGTTAAAACTGTCGTCTATGAATCAATTTCTATCTACTATTCGGACCACACATAGAATAATGCTATGCAGAATAATTTCATTCAAATTGACAAGGTATCAGAATAAAGATTAGCCAGTCAATGCCAGCGTTGTATGTATATATAACTAAGTAGTTAAGTATCATGTACACGGTATGTAACGATGGATATCCCCGCGGATATATATCAGACAAAAAGGAAGATACAGATGAAAACGAAATAAAATGACAGTGAAGAATTTGTACACACAATTGTAGAGAGAGAATTGTGGAGGGAGTAAGCATGACAGGAAACGAAGAAAATGACCCAACCATCCAAACTCCATATATGTACATAGATTCCAGAATATACAAATAGAAAAAGAAAGAAAAGAAAGAAAAGAAAGTGTTGTGGCTAGAAAAATTTCTTCATATCAACAATATCCATAGCATGCAGTCGTTCGCGCTCGAAATGCATCCACCAGTCCTTAGGATGTCCCGAATTCCAAGCCCCATTGCACGTATCTTTGCCCCAGGGGGCACTGCTGCTTGCTGCCGTGTTCGGGATGAACGGGCCTGGTGTTGGCGGGTAGGTGGGAGTTGTTGGCGAGGAGACTATGGCCGAGGAGGAGGAGCGAGAGCCGAATCCACTCCAGCTGGCTAACCGTGATGCAGCTGATGTCGACGCTGTAGTAGTCGGCGATGTAATAGAGTCCGAGCTTAGGTCGCTTTCGCTCCGTTTCAATTGGTCTGGACTAGTTGATAAAGGGAACAAAAGCGATGGCTGGACTGGTGTAATGCCTTGAATCGGCCCCAGCATATTCTTCCATCCTAGTAAACCGCCATCGGAGTCAAAGCCGCGGATATCTGGTTGAAGAATAAAGCGTGGTACTGAACATCTTCTTTCTCCTTCATTGCCCTGCACTGCTGCTCGTATGACGCCCATCACGGCTGGCATTCTGAATTCGAACACTTTCTTTGGTTTATCGACGCCGTTCGCCTCGTCAGATTGAGATGATGTGTTTACGTTTTGCGCTCCCGGGTAGGCGCCTCCAAAGAGGTCAATATCCTCCTCTTCCTCTTCTTCATCGGAGCCATCATCCGAGTCATCATTCCCCATCGCACTGTCTGGAACATATGAATCGGAATGGTCGGTGACAAGCACTTTCATGCCTGTGTCACTATCCTTGGCAGCCATGTCGATGAATGTCTGAGCCCGGATACGCGCAGACGTCAAGTTGTTCCCTGCTGGCAACGCTAGGGGCCGTGTGCTAACCGATCCGTTAGAACTCCGCGGCAGACTGTACCGGTCTGATGGAAGTAAAGCCTGTCCACAAGGTATAGGTCGACAGACTGACTGGAGGATGCCTGGCGGTTCAATATCCGACGGTGCTCGTAATTCGGCAAGAGACGGGAATCCTGAATGGAGGATGCTTTGGGCTAGATGGAAGTTAGGAGAGTCATAAGGCTTATGTGGTATTATAAATGGTAAGGAGTCCGCAAGCTTTCCGAGTCCGGCTGCGGAATCTGGTCCGGTAATATCCCAATGCAGATATTTCAACGTCGCCGAAGCAAGAATCGGTTGGAAAACCATAGCCTCTGATGGAAGAACAGGCGTCCGCGTCGATTGCACCAGCCTAAACCGCTCGAGCATCCTCAGGGACGTAAAGATCTTTGAAATAACCAGCAGAGAGCCGATGTTCTGCTCAATTAATGTCAAAGATCGCAGTGAGCGGGCCTCGGGACGCGAAATATACTGCGCTATACCTCCATCAGTGACTCCTCTCAGGTTCTCTAGACGCAATGACTCGAGCGGTGGAAGAAATTGCAAGGTACGATCGGTAAAAATGTTAGCATCAAAGGAGGAGATACACAAATTTCGAAGCGCGGGAAGACGGTTGAAGATCCGCAGGAAAATGCCGTGCTCGAGAACGCTGCTTGTGTTCATTGAATGTAGCATCAAAGTTTCCAATCTACTCCAAGAGGAGTGATGGTCAAGAAATTCGAATGCTTGTTGAGGGTCTAGCGTCCTGGTTATCTTTGTTGGTGATGATGTTGAAGTAGACCTCGAATTTTCACCACCAGTAGTACTACTAGAGGCACTGTCAACTGGCTCTCCCAGGATCCATTGGTGTTCTTTGAGTCGTTTCCGCGTAGACAAGGCATAAGTCAGACGATCAAACTCATGATGGTAGGTCATAGTAGTGAAACCAATCAGACGTTCCAGATTTGGACAGACCATGACCACGGAGGCGACTAGGTTGCGGTAATCTTCCCACTGCTGATTCACCTTGCCATTGACCGTGGGCGAGAGATCCAAGTCGGGAACATGCAGGTCAAAGACGAGGTTGGCTAGTAATTTCCTTTCTCGCAGTGTCCGGCGTAGCAACTTTAGACGACTGCCTCGCTTGAGTCGATATTTCTTTAATTGGGACGGTGAGTCCGGCCCATGGATATGAATTCGGTTGTATCTGGAGAGAGAAAGATGCTTAGTATATGGAGAGGGAGATAGATATACAATCTAAGGAATATTCTTGTGTCCTTACAGTTCACTCCTCACGGCCCTCTCCCAAGTCCGGCTTGTGAGAGACAAGGCATGTAGATCTCGCTGGAAGCAGGTGGTGCATCCGTACTGGTAGTTCTCGGGTGCTTCGTGCAAATCTTGCAGTTGCTTCAATATGTTATGATAGATAGCAGACGGCAGGGATCCGATGGCTGGTGTATAGGGCTGTCGTGACAGGAAAGAAGTGGGGATAGTTGGCGTCGGGGGAGGAGCCATCTGCTGTTTGAAGGATCGATTGGACGGAGACCTCGGCGAAGTAGGAGAGTACACCGTTGGGGGCGTGGTGCTGTACGAGTTAGTATAGTTGGTCGAATATGAGGAGGCGGACGCGGACGAGCTCCTTCTCGGGGGGATGTCGTCGAGTGCCATGGCGTTGTAGTCGGAGACTGTTACAGTACTGCCAAAGGGCACGGGGGGCTGCTGTGAAGTGGCCGTAATGACACTCATGGTCGAGACGACTCGTATAGTATATACGGATAATTAGGGTAGTCTGAACGAGCGAACTCGTCTGTCTGTTGCTTCCCCGCCTCTTCTTCTCTTTTCTTTTCGTACTGGTGTTTCCACAGAGATCCTTGACGTGATGAAAGAGAGTGTGTATAGCGAATGGACGTGGAGTCGTCTGAAGAAGGAGAAAGCGACAGACACAGGATCAGAGGAAGGAGGAGACACAGACAGGATGAGAGGAAGGAGCAGATCAACACGCAGACGGGGAAGGTGCGCAGGCTAAAGTTCTCAACCGTCGCTGCGGCTGTGATTGGCTGGATTCAGGTAACCTTATTGCGCTTGTAGGAGTCGATCGCAAGACAGCAAGACAATGGCTGACGAAGCATACGGAGTATACTCTGTAGTTAGAAGATAGAGTACAGCTGGGTGCTTGCAGATGCACTACCATCTGGGATAATTACAAGACCATGGGATGGATGTGAGCCTGAGGCCGCGTAGACTGTACTACATAGTACAGTGCAGGTGGCTCAGGGGCTGAACTTGCCCACGTGGGCTAAACCGCAATAGGCATGGGCCGCATGCACGTGTTATACGAGCGGAAGAGCAAAGTAAACAATACTACGACGACCTACCGTAGCTACGTCGACACATATCGTTATGCCATAACTATGCTAAACCATAACACTGTAACTTAATGCTACTCCGTAGATCGACTGCAGTAAGTTGTAACTACAACAGCCAGCATCCACAGTGGCGGCTTGACTGGCAACGAGTCAACGACAAGTTGGCAAAAAGCGGCGAACCGGTGGGCCCCGCAAACTAAGCAGTTGCCGTGTTGCGAGTATCTCCCCGTGGTCATTGCCCGTTCTGGTATAGCTTGCCTGCCCCTTTCTTTTGTGGAGAATGCATACCACATCCACGTACTATAGTACATATGTACTAGGGATGTCGTAATTACGTCAATGCCGAGTAAATTACGGTAATTTGTAAACACATACTAATTTACAGCCTACTTTTTACATACAAGATTTTACACGGCTTAGTCAGCACCCAGCGGTGAGGCCAATTTAGCCAATCAGAGAACTGAAAAAGGGGCAGAAAATCCATAAATTTTACTTTTCTTAGTAATTTATATGGGGCTTGTAAATTTACGTATTGGCCAAATATTTTACTGACAAGGGGTCGATTTTACATGAAATTTACACATTTGTAATTACAAGCCGACAACCCTAATATGTACTAAGTCATGATCAGTAATTGATATATCGTTACTATTGCCTAGGCAATCTGCTCAAACTGCTAAGAATAGAAAGCTTTTGACTCAGATGTGAACCGTCAGAAACAAAGTAAGGAATATTGGAAATTGACGCAATTCATCTCTCTGTGTAAGTCTCTCTCAATGGTATGCAGTGGGGACATGTATGGATTGGCCGAGTATCAGAAGCTCGCCAGTGCTATAAGCAAAACGCCAGACAGTAAGAATAAATAAAGAAGACGGGGGGAAGAACAATAGATAAGAATAGCGATAAATGTCTCTCTCCATCCCAGAAACAGACTACTATGCTCATGGAATCACCGGACAGTGGACAGTGGACACACAAACAGACAAAAAGAACAAGACGGATAAATATACGCCCGCATTGATATGGACATCTATCAAATATCAAAATGAGAAGAGACTGCGAGTAAACGGCTCATCCGGGTCTTCCGTCCATACGTGTTCGTCTCTCGCCATCCTGCCTCAACACGCAGTAAGAAGCAACAGTATTCGCCAATCGGGGGAGACCTTGGAAATGAGACTGCAAGATTGCACTGTCCCGCCGGAAATTATATAGTAGTAGAATCTCCGGACGACCCATGGCAAACCGAGAACTCAAAAAATGACATTCGTCCACCCCTTCTCAAGGATGCATGGTAGTAACCGAGTATATGCAAGTATAACTCCAAAATACCCCGTATGATTCCAAAAAGAAGAAAAAACAACAATAATCAGGAAAGAATGCACCAAACGAAAAGAAGTAAACAAAAGATAGACTAAATGTCAAAATTGTTAAAGACGCCGCCTTCTCCTTCAGGTCCCGTCTTGACAACTCCGCTCATGCGACGATCCGTCGAGTCCATCGATCGTTGCTGTCGATGCCAATGCTCGTCTTCTTTCGTGTCTTCATCCATGCGGTCAACGTGGTCCTTCAGGTGATGGTCCATGGAGCTCTCATTCACGAATGTAAACCCCTTAAAGTTAGCCTGCATGCCTGGCGAGAGAGGCGTGGACCCAGGCATAGCGCCGCTAGCCAATGCAGCCGCCCGATCGTTCAGCGAGGATGAAGTATCCAGCGCAGTGGTGAACTCCGGGTCAAAATTAGACGTATCAGACTCCGACTTCAGCTTCGGTTTGAAAGGAGGGATGACTTCTTTACGTCCCAGAGCCTCCCAGTCGATATCATGAAAAAATGGATGTGCCATCAACTCTTTCGCATCTTCCTTGGCGCCAAGCCGGTGCTTGGGGTTGCGATTGAGTAAACCCTTGACGAAGTTGCGTCCTTCTGTGCTAAGAGCATCCCGTGGGAACCGGACCTTGCCAAATGCGATATTCTTGTACATCTGTTGCGTGTCTTCCGCGTAAAACGGGCTCCAACCACAGCACATCTCAAAGACGAGCACTCCCAGAGACCAGAAATCCACCATCTTCGTGTAACCCTGCTCATCCAACAGAACCTCTGGTGCAAGATATTCCGTCGTACCACAGAACGTGTTTGTCGTATCATTCTGCGTAAGATTTGCTTTAGACAAGCCAAAGTCGCACAGTGCAATGTGTCCATTGGCATCCAGCAGAATGTTCTCCGGCTTCAAATCACGGTAGACAATGTCATGCTCGTGCAAGTGTTGCAAGGCCAAAATCAATTCTGCAATGTAGAATTTCGCTCGCGCTTCCTGAAACCGCCCTTCCTTCTGAAGGTGCCAGAAAAGCTCGCCACCAGACATGTAATCGGTAACCAGATACAAGTCAGTCGGGGTTTGGAATGAGAACTTGAGCCCAACAATGAACGGTGAAGCTGCCATGGCCGTCCGGACGAGAATGTTTCGTTCTCCCAGAGTATGCGCAACCTCCTTTTTCTGGATGATGACCTTCTTAGATAACACCTTCATAGCGTAGATTCGCTGCGTATCCTTCTTCTTGACCTGATAGACTTGACCGAATGTTCCTTTCCCGATCAGTTTCAGTATTTGAAAGTCGTTGGGTCCAACTTGTTTCCTTTCGGTCTTTTCAAAGTGCATCTCCAAGTGGATCTCTCCTGAAACGATGAAGTCGCCTTGACCTCGGGCAGTTAGAGGGAACCAACCCTCCAAACTAGATCGTTCTTCCCTCAGATTGAGACTCATGCGTACATGGCCCAGAAACGCTTCCTGGTTGTAGCCGTCGTAGACAGAAACATCAATTTCCGATTGTTCACCCAACACGTCACTGCAATGCTGAAATTAGTAATCGAAGAGAAAATTCAAGCCACTGGATTCCTACTTACAAAACTGCTTCATGGCTCCATTTGGGGTCAGTAATTGGCGCTTTCCCCTTGTAGTCTACGTTATCCAATTGACTATTATGGCTGCTTTGTCTGCTTTTCATAGGGATAGCCACCGGCCGTCCATTGTCGTTCTCAAGGTACTCCTTGTCGCCTTCGGGGGTCCGTTGACCGCTTTGGGTGCCTTTCGAAATATACTCATTCCACTCGAAAACACAGACAACATACGGATCAACGCTGGGGCGCAAGCCTCGACCTTGGTCAATTTTGACGGAAAGTTTACCCTTGAGGGATGCCACTGTAGGACCATCCGATGGCGTCTGTGGTGAAGCAGCGCCGCTTGGCTTCTCATCAGATTCTTCTGAAGGCGCCGCCGCTGGACTTCGGCGTTGATTCGAGGAGGTCAACGGAGCGGATGTAGAACCGTTGGAATGCCTGTCAGACGACGTACTATTGGCATTAGACATTGCCCGCGGTGTCAACGGCGGCGTGTTCTTCAAATGGGACGCATTAGCCACGGTCTCAGTTAATTTGGCAAGATTGTCAGAGGATTTGGATGTGTAGTGGGACTTTTCATGCTCCAACAGGGGGACATCCGCTAAAGCTTGGATATCTGAAGCGTCAGGGAGGGATGGGTTTGAGAAATGAGATGCAAGAACTGGATCGTCAGATATGCCAGAGATTGGGTGACATGTAGGACGTCGTGAAGAATGAGACTCGGAAGCATTGCTCGACGTTGTTGACGACATGTAATCTTTCAAGGCAGAATAAATGGAGACGGCAGTCTTCTCGGTGTTGCGTGCCGTACTCTCCATCTCCTCCACGTCCTTTTGTGACAATGAACAAGTAGACGAGTAAGGGGGGGTAGGAAGGGAGGTAGGATTGAAATGCTCTGGGGTTTCGCCTTTTTCTGGCTTTTCGGGATGCTCCTGTGTAGCATTCACTCCAGATGATGAAGAAGAAACCCTAACAGAGACGCCATCCTCCTTAGGTTTCACAGTCTCTACTGTCGACTGCACATTTGACCCTGTAACCGTAGTTGCGGGAGAATTTGTGAAAGAACTAGACAACCGTGCTTTGAGAGAACTCAGTGGGAAACCCGGGTTACCAACCTGAGAAAAGTAATGCATTATAGAAGGCAGGCGCTTGTCCGCGGGATCAGGCTGGGGTGTAATTACTCCAGGTGGCGTGGATCCCGACGAGCCGATAATATTATCTTGGTTGTCATCCTCATGTGCGCCGCCGCTACTGTGAATAAGTCAATCGTCAGCTTCGGGGGGAAGAACATTCAAGAGTGAAGATCCATTTCTCGCTAGTAAACATGCATGCATGTTCTCAGCGGATTTAGAAAATGCTCGGGGGAAAAACAGCGCATAGATATCAACCATCAACTTCGCAGTCGATGGGCTTTTTTCCCGCCTCTTTTGAACGTGCATCCCGGCTGAGTCACTCAATAACATGACACAGGGACAATAGAGATGTGCTTAAAAAGACAACCAATAGAAGCAAGAGATAAAGATTGGAGGAAAGCGATTTTCCGTCTTTCCATCCAGGCAGGCCAGGTCTTTCGCACAAACAAACGCCCCCGCATTAAAGTCCAGTGCGAGCAGAAGAAAGAAAAAAGCCAAACTCACTTCTGTAGTACAGCCTGTCTCATGAGGTCGGCATCGGAATGCGGGTTGATTCCGCCTGGTGCAGCCATTGTCTTCCCATCCGAACACTGTCGGAATGCCCTTTCTCGCGCGAGGCCTTGCGTTTGGTGCTTTCTCTTCTTTCTCTTTTATGCTGTCCGAGGGTTTTTCCTTCCTTCGCGGTGTGCATATAATAAATAAATAGATACTGGCGCGTTACGGACTGGCGAACAACGACAAAGCAATAAATATTGCAGGCTAGCCACTTGGAGGATGAAGGAAAGTGGGCAGGTGGGATGCCTGTGTGCGTGTGTGTGTGTGCTAAATTAATGTTTTGACGCCGGTACGGAGTAATAATGACCTAGATAGAGATGCGGGACGATCGATCGGTGGAGATGCGAGTCTCGGATTTTGGCGAGCACCGTCGACAAGCTGCACGGCGGTGTTGGGATGAAGAAGAGTGTCGTTGGAGAGAGGTTAGGGTCGAGAAGGCGTTGGTTGAACGAAGTTGACAAGTTTTAACTCTTGCTGAACTACTAGTTGACTAGTTAACCAGGAAGGCAGGAGGTTACCTCCTTAGTGTGGCTGATGTTCGGAAGGAACCCACACACACCCCCAATTCGTTATAATTACGGCGTAACTCGGGTACCCTTGTTACCGTACGATTCCATCATTTGTCGTAACCGTAACTGAATCTCTCTACTCGTGCTCTTCTCCCTTTGCACCTAATATGTAATATACCTAGGTATATCCGTCCTAACCTGGCGTGTAGACGTCGAGCAAGTAAATCACAGCCTCGGGAAATACCGCAGTCGCTGGGGGAGGATGGCTTGCCGGTAAAAATCACCGGACTTTTTAACTCTTTCAGACGCCGGAACCAATCCACAGGAGTGTATTACCAAGGCGTTCGATTGGGCAGACAAGAGCGCCTATTTCAAAAGTATGTAATTATAGGAAGTTAGGAACGAGTGTATGTACTATGTACATGTAGGGTTTCGAAACATGACTCAGCAGCATATTTAACGATGAGGCAAATAAATCGCAGGAGAGGAAAAAAAAGGCGGTCGTGGTGGAGACCCTAACCCACTCAGCCCACTCTTCAAGATTCCGATTCCTTCAGGCTTCGTGATTCAGGCAACCAGGCATCCAGGCATCCCGCTGAGATGGGTCACGACTCACGGATGAAGCTGCACATGCTATCCTCTCCTTCCGTCCAAGTCAGACCAAGTCAGACGACAAGGAAGAAACGTGCACGAGAAGAAGGCGGAGACCGACGCCACGCCAGAAGAAGGAACCTATCGCTGCAAGCTTTCAAAGGGGTATATAATTATATAGGCCGAAATACCAGATCTCCGTGCCGGTCTATGTGCTGGACATGAAGAAATTCTTGCTACTAAATAGTAAATATCACTGCATACTTACTTACCGCCGGAAGAAAACTAAAGGATCGTTCCCTCAAAATATGCGAGGTGTTTTCTCATGACATGTGTGGCGTCATTGAACAAGTACATAACTGCAGCTTCGTGGGGTATGTACTATGTACTATGCAGGAAGGCAGGCAAAGGAGAGGACTGCAGTGCTCAGATCCATTCGGTATCTTGTATTACTCCATAGTCGATCCTTGCAGTACTTGCATGTTCGGTTTGGCTCATCTTCTAGAACGGATGACATTTCCGAGTTTGAGACGCGTGCTGCACTGATTCAGGGATCTCCCGGCGACATATGCTGTATGTATAGAATGATGTGCCGATCTTTCATACCTAGGTAGATGATGGCGCGGGCCAGGCACCGGAGCTTGAGCTTGTGTAGTTCTGCACGGTCGCGATAAGTATATCTCGAGATCATTATACCTCAGTATTTACTCGGTTGAATCATGACAGCTTAATCTGTTTCTCCTGATAGGGACAGATTAGGAAAGTTAACTACCAACCGCGTATTATCCTAGCAAGTCTCCCGGTCGACTTAGGAAGATCGATATAGGTGATAGATTACGGGTTTCAGCTGATCGATCTATAGCACCCCATGATGACCGTGCTACACCTTGTGTCAGCGTGCAGATGAACCTGGACAGTTCCCGTCTTAATAAATAAATCCTATACCTAGGTGCATGGCCAAATTCAGCATTTCAAGGATTGTCAGAAGAAACCACTGCTGTATATCATTAGAAGTACGTACTACGTAGTATGTACACTGACCTGACATCACTCGACGGAGCTGAAGGAACAAATAAGCAAGCTCAGTAATAAATGGCAGACGGATCAACGTCATTCGATTCCACCTTCTAACATGTGAATGACCTCACATCATATAAAACAGCAGAAATATTATGCACGGGCGCAGGAAACGCAGGAAACAACAGTTGTCTAAGGCTAAGATGAGGGGATTGTGGAGCTATCGGCTGCTTCACTGCTGCCGTATTGAGAGAAGATGTGCTTAGGCTTCGGAGTTATCTCTTCTAGTCACCATGTCTGTCTGTGCGAATAACTAATCAGTTATTCTCATCATAACTTCAAGTTCTTCAACCGCAACTTGCAAGATCAGAAGCGACATCGGAAAGTCCGGAACTAGGGCTTAGGGCTCGCGAAAGTCACGATCTTTCGTGTTCCGGTACTAGTCCACATCTGGCATAGTGTATATATCACGTGACTTACCGGAATAACGTAGCCCCGAGAACACGCGCGAACCAAATCTCGTGACCTGCGACTGCGAAGGGTCGAAGAAGTTAAGGCAAGAAGAACTTAGAAGGAGCCCAGTGCCACGGGACAAATCCAGCTAGACCCTTCCGAAATGGCTCGACGACTGAGGGCAGCTGCACAAGCACCTGCTCAATCAATGCGTTAGTTCTTTTGATTTTTATTTTCATCCTACGCGCCTTTCCCTGGACGGCTCAATCTCAATTCCTCCAGAGCAAGAATATCTGTAATGCGATTGGAGCTGACTAGAACTATATCAAAATGCTAGACTCGGAATCTCCAGACTTACCCGATGCCTCTGATGAGGAAATGGCTGATGCGCCGCCAACCAGAGAATCGAGCGCCGATCTCCAAACACCGCAGGATCAAGGTGAAGATCCTGATGCTGAACCAGAGGCTGGACAGGAGGTAGAACAGGAAGCGGAACAAGAACCGGGTGATAACCGTGAAGGGAGTGCTGCAGTCGAGGGCGAGCCCGGGACGGAAGATCCATCAAGTCCAGCTGCAGAACTAGATACCCCGTCAAAGTTTGGCAGTCCTCGCGGCGGCGGCAGACTAGCTGGATATCCTCGCAAGCGTCGCGTAGGTCGTCCCCCCAAAAATCCTCCTCCAGAGTGGGACCTCCCCGATGATGGGACTGAGCAGAGGATCGTGGTCACGACCCCGGTGAAAAGGAGACGCGGCAGACCGGCTGCTAGTGGAGGAAGATGGGCACGTCGAGGTGGAAATCCTCACGTCACCCAGGTGGCTGTTGATAAGGAAGGCACTATGATGGATGTCGTTGACGACGAAGTTGCCCTCCCTGATGACCCCGACGGAGAGAAAAAGGTAGACAAGATGGGCAACTTGCTAGGTGGGAGAGAGTACAGGGTGCGTACATTTACCATTCTCAACCGGGGGGACCGGCTGTACATGTTGTCTACAGAACCAGCGCGGTGTATTGGATTCCGGGATTCATACCTGTTTTTCCAAAAGCACAAACTACTTTACAAAATTATCATTGACGACGATGCCAAACGCGACTTGATCGAAAGGGATATCATTCCTCATTCCTATAAAGGGAGGGCTATTGGCGTTGTGACAGCGAGGTCTGTGTTTCGGGAGTTTGGAGCCAAAATTGTCATTGGTGGACGTAAAATCATTGATGATTACAATGAGAAGGCTGCGCTGGAACGTGGAGATGTCGAGGGTGAGCTAGCCGTACCTGAGGACAGGCTGCCGCCTCCGGGGGAGCCTTACAATAGGAATCAGTACGTGGCGTGGCATGGTGCAAGTGCCGTATATCACACCGGAGCGCCATCTGTTCCCTTGCCCAGCGGGAAGGCGCTCGATCAAAAGAAGCGTAAGGTCACTGTGACTGGAGACAATTGGATGGTTGAACATGCCAGGGAAGCTAGGTGAGAGATTCCAATAACATCAAGCCCATTGATGTCTGCCTGTACGACAGAGTACTGATCCATATACAGCCGGTACAATTCGGTTCTTTCAAACGTGCGCCGGCAGACCCTAGAGGGAGTATACGAGGTGCACACCAACTTTATGCATTACCCAAAAATCATGCAACCATCGCATGCTCGATGGGAACAAGTTCCCTCAGTAGAAGAATCGAAAACACCCAACAAGCTTGTCGAAGATATGTCCACACTTCATCTTACCAATGGGACAACGCCGAAGGCCAGCGATGATAACGATGCTATGATCGATGATGAGACTGCTGAGCTATCACGAGCTACGCCTGCACCTCCCAGCATACTGCCACCAGTACCTACGATCTTCTCACGCCGACTCGCCATCACAGATATTCACTACCAAACGGCCGAGTCGAGCACACTCGGGCGCCCAGGCCCAGATGGCGATGTACATGACGTGGGTCCCAATGGAGTAATTAGCATGGCCAATCCCTTGCACCCAGAGTTTGTGAGCGCCGAGATACTCTCGGAGCTTCCACCGGACTGTAAAGAGGCATTAGTTGAGACAGCAGCCAGAGAATGGGCATGGAAGTCAAAATGGCGCACGGAGGCGACAGACACAATGCGGAGTCAGTTTATTAAGAGCTATGCATGGTTTCCATGAATCAATGGCTTGATTTTTGGATGTATTATTTTCATTATCTGATCCGGCGCAATTATTGGGGATTAATGGGTATGCGGGGGAGTCTTTGCCTTCTTTCTGTTATTGATATAATACGGAGATAGATTCTGTTTCTGAGCAATAACACGGTATCTACTAGTTATCTAGTACCTAGGTAGCTAGGGTAATGCATTATGATATATGGATAAGTTATAGAGGGGTAGTTCCACTGCCCACGTCTACTCCAGCCCCGGTGTCCACTGTCCAGTAACGATCCAATATGCCGGCAACCTATTCAGGCAGACAAGTATGCGGACAGGCACAAATATGAGTCATTCCGTTACAAATAATCTACACGTTACCAGTTACCACGAAACCTGCCGGTGGTGAGGGGTAGTTAACTCTTTCGGCCCTCGTCGGGTATGTATTAATCGTCCTCCTCCACCTGCAAGTTCCATGCATCCGCTCTAACTAGGTTAACTAAGATACGAAGTTACAGTACGTAGCTAGTCGACGTTGACGGAGTCACGGAGGGATGAATGGATGTCGAAAGAGCCGGAAGAGGAAGGTTGGTGGTGGAGATATTTGTATGTGCGTATGTAACTAACTAGCCTTGTAGTACAAAGACGTCGTGATAGTTGGTAGTTACCATGATACATAGGCAGGCATATTCTACATAGTGAGAGGTTTGACCCCTCTATCCATGCTTCATACTATTTGATACGTAGCATGGCATGTGCCTGGTGGCTAATCGAGGACAGTGACACAAGCGGGTCGACCTTGTTATCGATAGATATGGCTGGCATATGAATCAATCATGCTCCGTATGCGGACATCGGATAGTCGGCTCACGATATGACTAAGGAGGTGCGTCTAGACGTATTACGTAGGACAGTAAGTACTAGCTTCGCAAATTGCAGAACTTTGCAGTCAGCTTGTGATATTGCCATTGGCAATATGAGATCATAGGCTATCGGAGTTGGAGTCCTACGCATTATGTACATGTAGGCAGCGAACATCCGGCGGCAACGTCAGCGATTACGGGCTGTTTGCTTCGACGAATCTTGATTCTTTTGCTTTTACAAATCGAAGAACAGAGAATGCAATTAATAATTTATCAAGAATTACAAATCTTCACCTAGTAGGCTAGTATGTTGAGCATAGAAAGTTTCGATTCGAAGTAAACTTACTTAGAATTAGTGAAGGGCAAAGAAATATTAGCCTAACCTCTTCCGGCCTAGCGGTGTGCTATTTTCACAACGTGACAACCGGCGGACGTCACAGCCAATGAGCGTGGCGAAGTCTGGGGCGGCGGCAATGTAATTTTAGTATCGTACGGAGTACTCCGTATTCCGTATTGAAACCAACGCTCCTCGTGGCAGGGGGACGGTTACCCGGTGCGTCTTAGTGCGTATGCATACAGACCGGTACGGTACTGAAACTTCCTTCACATCTCCATTATTTTTGTCCGGTTTCAACTTTCAAAGGATGATACTATTGATGGTTGTCTGTTGAATCTCTTGAATCATAATGGACAGTGGCCCCCTTGAGATCGAACATCTGTCAATAGTCTACTTATAACGATCATAGCCCGAGTTTGAGCCGTCAGCTGCCATGCGAGCGTGCAGCGTACGATGGATAAATACGAAGCATGGCCAAAATCTATACTTGGCACTGTCCGTCTATTCGTGGCATTGTGCAACCCTCGCCTCTCGCCTCCGTGGAATGAAACGGTCAGCATGACCAGCATAAGCCTCACGGCGTCAATTAAGTAGTAACTAACTAACTACGGAGTACGTGGATGCTTCGTGAGTCAACGCTCAGGTCCATCGTCCAACGGGATACATACGGGGCAACGCCATGGCTATGTCAAGACTCAAGACTCAAGAGTCAAAGGCAGAAAATCCTGTTGACTGGGGCGCTTGCTAAAACGGCCCTTACAAATCACTCCACGTAGTTACCTGTTAGTTAACTACGTAGTTACCTAGGCACTGCTAGGGCCCTAGGCAGAGAGTAGATAATCCGTACCGACCGGCCGCCTCCGTGCCCTGTGTCAGACCTGTAATTTAACGCGTAATTACTCATACGCTTACGCTGCGCCGCCCGCACAGTCAGGCCAGAACGGCGAACCACGCCATACCGCTTTGGTTTTTCCTTCCCCTTCTTTCCTTTCCGGCCTTCCTTCCCTTTTTCTTTTCTTTCCTTTCAGCAACTTCTCGCTCTTCATCCTCCTCTCCTCCTCCATCCCCCATCCTCTTTATTCCCTCTGATCTTGTCATTTAGCCCTTCGAATCTTACTGTCTATTATCCTCGGACGAGCTTTTCATTAAGTGTCGTCGGTTGTTTCTCGGTGTCTCCTGTTCCTCACCTCCTCCCTCCTCCCCCAAAATTTTCGTCGTGGTTCTTTGACAGAGAAGGAAAACAAAAAGCATTTGTGCCGTGCTTTGCTTGTGTGTTGCTGTTTTTGAACTCGATTGCTCGCCATATCGCGACTTGCAAAGTCTCAACGAGCTCAAACGCAGATTCTTTTACTCGTTACGCGTCTACATTGTCGTTTTCGGTTAAACAATCGAGCAGAAATAAAACGAAAGCTATCAAGGGCGATCACTGTTGACACTTGACGCGACACTCGACGCTCGACGCTCGACTTTCTTGACCTCTCACTTGCCCTCCATATTTGCTCTTCAGAAACCGATTCTCGCCAACTTTGCCTCTTCCATGAGAACTTACTAAAGACCCGGCCTGTCTTGACTTGAACACGGAGCGGCCGCTCGCCGAGCAGCGCTCTCCCGAGTTGGGAAGTGGCGGTAGTGTAGACGGTTGGTATCCTCCAAGTGTGATATTCTAGAAGACGCGCGAAAAAGAAGAGGAAAAAAGGTTTCACCGTCGCCTTGCTGATATCGTGACCTGGGGAACTGTAGCTTTTATCCGTCTACTCTCCGCCGTGAACCAATTCTCCTTCAAACCAGTCATGCCGTCTTTCTACAACTCTGGCCTCAATGGCCTGCCGCCCACTCCGCCTCACCTGCACGGAAACGGCAAAATGGACCTAGATTTCCCATTCTACGTTACTGGCCAATCCAATTTCCCTCCACGTTACTCCCAGACGGGCTGCGAATTCATCGAGCAATACTCACAGGCATCGTGCTTGGGCAAATCTGCTGCGATAAACTCTCATCCGCAGACAATGACATCTGTTCGAGGTGGTCGCGACTTTCCTGCACTCCAGCAGCAGCAGCAGCATTTAAGCCAACCGCAACTAGGAAATGCACAGTCACTCTACGGAGCTGCACCAACCCTACCTCCGATCCGGTCGAATATTCACCTGCCGCTCACCAATGACTCCGCTATTCCGCCCCAGTACCGTCGTCAGGACATCCACATCCCAGCAGAGCCGCGGGTCAAAGAGGAAAAACCCACTGGTGGAGTTGCCGCTCACCTCGACTACGAGATGGATCAAATGTCAGACTTCGTTGCCGAAATGGCCCAGGGAATGTATGCATTGTACAGCTCCGGAATCAATCTAGATGATATTGACTTGCTTGGAAGCGTCTACCCAGGACAGACAATTATACCGCCTCCGTTCCGGAAATATGTCCACCAGATTCTTTCTTCGACCCGTCTCCCCAGCTCGACCATTCTACTAGGCCTTTTCTACTTGGCGACCAGGATGCGTATGCTCTCGGCGAAGGGAGTCTACGCAACTGGCACTGGACAGGTTTATAGGATGTTGACGACAGCATTGTTACTGGGTAGCAAATTCCTGGACGACAACACCTTTCAGAACCGTTCGTGGGCCGAAGTTAGCAACATTTCAGTGTCCGAGCTAAATTCGATGGAGCTGGATTGGCTCTTTGCATTTGAGTGGAAGATCCATGAACGTATTCACAACACAAAGGATGGGTTTGGTATTTGGCTGGCCCGCTGGGAAAATTACCGGGCGTCTCTCACCACGCGTAACAACGAAGTTCGTCAGAAATTGTCCCCGATTGATACTAACATTGCGAGGCAACTCAACATCTCCAAGCCACTTATGTCTCCTGATGGGCCGATCCCACCCCAGTATCAACGAAGCAACACCTACGAGAACACCTGGTTGAACCCGAACGCCTGTGAATACTCCCCACCTTCCGCTCCACACAGTGGCCCGAACACGCCAGAGTATTACAATGGAGGCGCCTGGATGTTTCCCAATCCTCCACCACCGTACACGCGTTCGTGGGGTTCCCAAGCAGACTATCCTTCATATTCCCATCACCCCCGTTCGCAACCACCGTCGTATCATCATACCCCAGTCTACACCGCGCCCATGAACAACTCTGTTTGGACTGGCCATGGCTCGTCCTGCGGCTGTGCTTACTGCTTGAAACATCAGGACCATTATTTTGGCGGTAACACATTTGGAACCCTTCAACCTTTGGTGGCTGGTTAATTACTTGCATATTTAGCGTCTCCGACGTCCAAAAAAATTCTTTTGAACATTTTTTGCTGTGTTTGATTTATGCATTGAATTGTGCCCTCGCGTTTAGCTTTTTTTTCTTCGATGATACCGCTCAAAGTTTCGGCAACGACTGTCAGAGTCATGTTATTTTCTTTCTAATTATGCGAGCCCTTTGTCTCTAAAAAGTGTGCGAATTTTCCTTCCCATTACCGCCAGTCTGTCGCGACGATCAACGACAATTCGGGTTTTTAACGTTCGTTATTTCTTTACGCGCACCTTACTCGATTCGAAGTCGTCCAGAGCGCAAAAAGTTTCGCCAAAGAGAATGTTCACGGCTTATGAATTTTCTTTTCATTTCAACCCTTTGGATTTTTTTCTTTTCTTTTGATTTCCTCACTTGGTCTTGTTGCATGTTGATTTGGCGAATATTACCCATAGACCTTTTTTCCCCTTTCGAATTTTTGTTTTCCTATTACGATTTGCCTACTTCTAAATCGTGGCGTCTTTTGAATTCTTCTGCTAGGCGATTTCATGAAACGGCATGTTCATAGCCATTTGCCTTCTTCTCTTCTCTTCTCTTCTCACTTTTCTTCTTTTTTTTTCACTTCGTTTCTATTGAAAGAAACACCAAAAAAATACCTCTTTTATTTACTGCCCCCCGCATCAAACTATTTTACTTGGTCCGATTCTCGCAAGTGGCCAGAAAAAGATAAAAAAAGGATAACGAGAAAAAAAATAAAAAAGGATCATTCGTTTATCCCACCTCAAGCCATTTTTATTCTCTTTGTTTGGAGGGGAATTTTTGTTTGAATTGTTAGCGTTAAGTTTTAACAAACCCTTACATATAAGCGAACACATTTCTCTCACTTTTCTCCCCCGGACCATTTTTGCTTTGCATACAATGCCATACATGGGAATTAGCAACTGTGGAAGCTGGAAGGTATACGTCAATCAATATCTAGGCCTTATTTCGATGGTTTAGCTGGACATATACAACCTTGGAAACTAGAAATATACCTATTCTTTGCAAGAGATAGAAATATGGACAAAGAGAGATATACCATTATATATCTGCAACGCAACTAGAGTTACCTACCTAGTACGTAGTCTAGTACACACTCTCATTTACACTCTCCTCCTCTTTCTTTATCTGATCGTATTCTGAATCTATGAAATCCGGCGCTCCTGCTTCGCCGGGGCTATTTGCATCGTAAATGTCGTCAGCGTAACTGTCGTCGTCGTCACCAGTGCCAATGTCATCGGACATGTCTCCTAGGGCATCTGCCTTGCGTTGCGGTTGGGGGGCGTTGGATCTATCGTTAGCGTTAGCGTTAGCGGTGTGGCTGTTGTGATGGTGATGATGATGATGAATGTGGTGGCCATGGTGAGTAGAAGCAGTGGTCTTGGTAGATTTGGATCGTCGGACTCGTCGTGAGGTACCGGCCCCCTCGTCATCGCCGTCGTCTTCGGCGTCTTGCTGCACTGTACTACTAGGAGGAGGAGGAGGAGGAGGAGGAACAGGAGGATTGTGAGCGAGGCTGTGGACATTGTTGCCGTCATGAGAATGAACTAGCGCATCGAGGGGCTTTATGTTCTCGGGCATCATGGTGTCGGATTCGGAGGCGAATATCTGGGCGGTTTTTTTCGAGTCCTCGTCTCCTCCACCATTGGATCTGTTGAGCGGTAGATGGATATTTGAGAGTCCTTTTGCTGCTGCTGCTACTGTGTCCTCTGCAGACATGTCCTTATTCTGGTTGTTTATGTTGCCTGTGGTAATGCCCGAGCCATCCTGTCTGCTATGTTCCAGCGGGTTGATAATATCGCCAAGAGCTATGTAAGATGGTGTTTGATTTGGCGAAGACACAATATCATCAGGGTAAAGAGCCTCTAGCGACAAATGCATTTTCGATTTGTCGGATCTAGAGACCAACCTCCTATCCTTGAGCGGTGCTTTCTTACGCTCTATGGCTATGGACAGATTGCTATCTCCCACATTCGCATCTGTCGTTTCACCACCGTCGTCGTCACGAAATACGTCGATCTCGTCACGACGTGATGGACGCCACGTGGTTGACATGGCATGGCCGTGGGTACAGCCATCAGGACAACCACCCCATTTCCTTCGCACTGGAGGAGGAGGCTCGGAGGACGCCAGTGAAATCGCCGGGACTGCTGCTGCTGGCTCACGCTTTCTTTCTTCTGCCTTCTCCTGGCGGAGAGCAGACCATGTCCGCAGTTTATTGCGCAAGATGTATTTCCCGTTATCTGGATCCTTTTCCATGATCACAAACTCGCAATGGTTGATATTCCGCAGATCTTCAAAGTATTCCACGCTGAAATGATACCACTTCATCAGGAAGACTCGAGTCATCAAGCCGTGAGTGACGAGAACGCAGACACTCGCGAAGGAGTCTTCGCCGAAGAGCCGCCATAGACTCTCGTTGAACCCGCTCACTCTGTCGTAAGCGTCAGCAGCGGATTCTCCATTGGGAATTCGGTAAAAGAAGTGTCCATAGTCCGCTCTTTCCTGCCACATGCGCGACATTTCCGCAGAGCATGGTTGGAAGTTGCCAAAATCTTGCTCTCGAAGGCGTGGTTCTTCGTATACCTTGATGGTATGTCGTGGGAAAGGCGATGGTGAGGGGTCGTCCGATGTCAGCGACTCCAGAATTCCATTGGTTGTATCGCGGGCCCTGCGATATGGCGACGTGAAGAAATGCAGCGTGTCATCCGGTCGTAGCAGTTCTCGCAGTCTACGGCCTGCTTCCAGCGCCTGTTTGTGGCCCTCTGGAGTGAGCTTGACCCGGTGGTCGGGGACGGACTGGTGGATTTCGCGGTTCCTGTTTCCTTCGGACTGGCCGTGGCGAATCAAGATGATCATCTAGACAGTCATTAGACCTTTCCAATAGCGGTAGTAGAAGTGCATAGGTCGAAGTCTTACTCGTGGCTTGCCCATGATGGAGATGGCTCTTCTATCATCTAGTTACTTGATTGCAGTGGGTAGTGACAAGTAAACGTGAGTAGATGCATTAAGGCAGACAGACGTAATAAATAACCACGCAGAGCTGAGGTCTCTCGACCGGTGTAGGTGGGTTGGCGCAGACTTGAAACATGAAATGATCCAAAAGCGGTAGTGCCCAAACTATGATGATCCGCGGCGGGCGGAGAACTCGTGATTGCCGACTTCGCCCTGTCGTCGATCCTCACGGCGTCACTTTTTATGCCTTCTGCACCCGAATGTTCCTAGGGATTGGAAATAGTATACGAACTTCACCATGGCCGATGCCATATTGGAGCTTCTCGACCCTTATATCGACCGCAATGCCTTGTCAACAACGTCAACGTCCCGGTCCCCGCGGTCACTCTCACCAGATGCGACAACCACGAAATACCTCAACCGCCTGACGAGCCTGTCCCTCGAGCAACTCAAGTCTACCGAGCCTCAATCAATATCCCAGTCTGCCCATTCCACGCTTCTATCCCTCCAAGCCCTCTCGAACCGCTCCCACAAAGCCCTGATTTCATCGTCAGACCATCTTTCAACGCTCCGAAGCTTAATACCGGCACTAGAGCAGGATGCCAAAAGTCTACAAGAAGGAATACCGCGGCTTGACGCAGAGGCTGTGCGCTTCTCGACTACGTACAGCAAGTCTGGCGAAAATCCGCATTTAGACCGCCGGAAGAAGGCCATGCAGTTATCGCGGAATGTCGATAGGATATCAGATGTACTTGAGCTCCCGGCTCTTCTTTCGACGGCCGTTTCTGCTTCATCTGCAACTGCTGGACCTGCTGCAGGGAGCTTGGTGTCGGCAAACTACTCGACGGCTTTGGATCTTTACTCGCATATCAAACGACTGCAGACTCTCTACCCGGATTCTCCTCTGATCAGGGATATCATTTTGCAGGCTGAAGATGCGATGAAGACCATGACTGCAAACCTGATTGCTAGTCTGAGGACACAAAATATCCGGTTGGCAGCTGCAATGAGAACAATCGGCTGGCTTAGACGCGTAGCACCAGAGCTAGAACATCCACGACGAAATCGTGATTCCACCGCATCAGGCGAAGGGGCCCTTGGAGCATTGTTTCTAGTGTGCAGACTTGCAAATTTAGTCTCTACATTAGAGGCCTTGGAGCCGCTTAGAGAGCTGGCCGACCAAGAAACTCAGCGTCGAGTGGAAGCAGCGTCAAACGAACAAGTGAAGTCTTCAAAACCAAGTGCATGGTCAGGAGGCCAACAGACGGAGCGGTTCTTGAAAAGATACATCGAGATCTATCGAGAACAAAGCTTTGCTATCGTTTCGTTATATAAAAACATATTTGCACCAGAGCCAGTTGAAAGTGGCCACCAAACGCCGACGAGCGTCCCCGGGCTAGAACTCAAGTCGCTCAATCTGAAGACGCAGCCACCTGCTAAACAGATAAAGAAGACTGATGATCCCTTGCAGGCACTCCCACCTGCAGTTGCAACATTCCCCATGCATTTGGTGCGACTACTTACCGACACGCTCCGTACTTACCTTCCCAATGTGAGAGACAAGAGCTCGAGAGAAAGCCTATTGACGCAGGTTCTCTACTGTGCAGGCAGTCTGGGCCGTCTCGGCGGGGACTTTAGCATGATTCTTACGGAGCTGGAGGACGAAGGCCAGGATGAAGAAGCTGCAGAGACGGTGCCTGCATGGGAGGAGACAATACGGAAACATCGTGCTCTTGCAGGTAGACTCGAGCAACTCACCAGCGGGCAAGCTAGAGGGACTCCAGGACATTGATATGCGATGAGCCATGTATATACTACGTAGTACGTATATTACAGCAATGAGTTTTGGAGCAAATCCACCTACTCCTTCGGTCTGTCCAGTGCAAAACTGTAAATACTAACTAAATTCATTCATTGAAAAAATGAAGGAAAACATATAAAAAAAATGCGCCAGCTGGGAGTCGAACCCAGAGCTAATCTTGTGAGACGATTATTTCCTAAATGGAAGAGATCAATGTTACCGCTACACCACTGGCGCAGGACATGATTAATCTTTTTGTATATGGAAATATATTTATCATAAACTGAAAATTCCTGTAGTGCTAAAAAAGATGGAAGTTCTTGGTTGTATGTAGTCTTAAGTTCTTAGTGATGTTCGGCAGCGAGGGGGTTCAATTAGTTCTACGAATTCGGCTAGCGGCAGGTTGAACCTCCAAACTAATCCTAATTCGGATAGCGTGCGACCTCGGGAGTAGGTCAGATTTCTCATTTCTCACTAGAAGAACCGTAAGAACGTATGCTTTAGTATAGATAGAACACTCATCATAGCCACAGAACTGGCACGCGAGGGTATCTCTGGATAATTACTTATAACCAAAATCGGAATTAATACTCTAGAATTGTCAGCCATTCTGGCCAGCGTGAGGTTTTATATAAAGGTGTACGGAGTAGAGCCGTTCAATAATATAATATTAGTAAGTGCGTATGCCTCAGGCCACCGCATACGATAAAGGGTTTAGCGCGGTACCCAATACGGGTTAGCGGACCCGCCAAATCAATCGAGTTGCACCGCTGCCGAACATACTAATCCGGAGTAACTAATAATGAAAAGAAAAATAAATAGGCAAAAAGTAAGGCAATGCGCCAGCTGGGAGTCGAACCCAGAGCTAATCTTGGCCGGATCTAACCTAAATGGAAGAGATCAATGTTACCGCTACACCACTGGCGCGTAATAAATAGTGCCCTAAAAGGCATTCATTACGTGTTCCATACAGCCTGACTGTTACAAATCGGCCCTCGGAGGAACACCGCCGGAGTCACTTGACCAGCTTATTGACTGCGACTGTGACTGCGACTTGCTTATTGTTCCTGTCACCATCTGCTTCTCCCCCTTTGTCGTCGTGCAGGCACCTTTGTTTCTTTAGCCCGTCATATACATACTATATATTCATTCCTATTGTCTTGCGGTTCCCTATAATGCATTGCCTATCTCGTCGTTCACCACCTTGAAGATATACCCCAGCGCTACTTCTATCCTATACACAGCCATTTGGTATCTGTCTATAAATTCGACATCCTTCTGGATATCTTCGAAATAGGACCATATGATATGTCCCTCTCGGCGTCGACCGGCATGATGATTGACCCTACAAAACAGGGCGAATATCCGATCCTGCTCGGCGACAAGCTGGCCAGGAAGGATGGTGCGGATGCCACTACGTTTATAAACATCACATACAACCACAAGAGCAAGTCGGCAACGGCTCATCAGCGGGCAAAGATCACTCGGTCCCCGGCATCGCAAGACATATACAACCTCGCGATTACAGATAAGGCCGGGAATGCCGAGCAGACCACGTTGGAATATAAATACAGAGGCAGCATAGACCCGTCGATGCCAGTCCAAGGCTCTGAAACAAGGAATCTTGTGCTTGTTTTTGACCCGAGTCGCAAGGCATTTATCTTGGAGCCTGTCAGCGCCAGTCTGCATTTCAATCTGCGCTCTGCTCCTGGGAAGAACAAGGAATTGATTGAACAATATGAGCAACTGCACACTCTCGGCGACGACGGTGACCATACGTCTCGAGACGAGTCCGACGACGAGAAACTGGAAGATGCTGACCAAGACAATCCCTATGACTTTCGGCATTTCCTTCCCAAGCCAGATGTTGCAAAGGCAAAGCCAATCATGTCCACAACTACGACGCCAGATCCGCATGGTGTTGTCAGCAAGGCTAATAATACCCCGACGCTACCGCCTGCGAAGGCTCAGAAGGTTAAGCCGGCAGCACCACCCAGGCCCAAGCAGCAGACTAATCCTTTACGGCAACCAAAACGAGCGCCCAAAGCCAGCCAACCTACCACAGTGTCCACTACGAAAACGAAAGCACAACCCAAGTCGGCGCCACGTGTGGACCCAGAAGACGATATAAGCATATCCGGAGTAGGCCAGTCTGACGGCGAAGAGCATGACCATCGACGACAGAAGTCTAGCCAAGCCATGGCCTCGCCGAGCTCTAATATCATCGTCGAAGAAGGCGGGATCATCATTGACATGGGGTCTCCACCCACACGGCCCATTTTCCAGGTCGATCCAACGCACTTTTCGTCCAGCAATAACTCTGTTAATGGTACAGATGAGGAAGAAGAGGACGACGACGAGGGCGACGAAGAAGAAGAAGAAATTGAGTCTCTACGCCTGCCATCCCCAGCAAGACACAATGTCGCTGCATCCCCGACTAGAGCAGCCGACGAGAACAATTACGAGGACGAGGATGAGGATGCGCTAGCAGCAGAAATGGAAGCAGCCTTTGAAGAGGAGGCGTCGCGGACCCAGAGTCTGCAGCAAACTCAACGATATGAGCCGAGCGATGACGAGAGCGAAGTCAGCGAAGAGGAGTGATCTAGCCACGACCCTTATGCCTTATGGAGAGTATGTATATAACTACTTTGCGATCAGGAAATTAGGAGTTTTGGGTTTACATTTAGATACCATGGGCATTGTTTGGAATGCTGAATTTGACTTGACAATTATATTAATTGCTTTTGTAGATGGCCTGAATAGGAATATAAGCTGGGAACAATGTTAATTGAACGAATGCTACAGTATGTACTGTCATACGATGTGTAGAGTATACAATAGGAGATGGCCGAGAACGGAGGCGGCATGCAGAGGCAGAAAACTGCCATCTTCTATTGTTCCTCGTTTGCTTTTGATTCAACCGACAGCATGAATCAAGCTGGGCGCAATTCGCCATGCTTGAGATGACATATTTGAATAGACCATAGAAGAGGTTTATGGGAACTTATTCGAAGGGAGGAATCTCGTTAGCAGCCCGCTCACCACACTCGCATCCATCCTCCTGGTCCCAAACGAAAGCGTCATTGCGCAGGTAAAAAGGAGCGAGCGAAGCAAGTCAACAACACCGCCAAGTGAAGCCCGACTACATACCGCGCTATGGATTCCCAAAATACTTCGCAGCATCCTCCGAGACGACCGGTGCCGGCGCCTTCGAATGAGGTGCTCCTCGAATCGCAGAAACAATGGTACTTCACGGACGAAGAGCTTACGAGGACCCCGTCATTGCTGGATGGAATGAGCATGGAGACAGAGCATATGCAGCGCAGCAAAGGGGTCAATTTTATTGTGCAAGTGGGCATCATGCTGAAGCTTCCTCAGCTCACATTGACGACTGCCGCGGTTTTCCTACATCGGTTCTTTGTACGGTACAGCATGGTTGATCTTCCCCGACGGCCTGGCTTGCATCCATATTCTGTCGCGGCAGGGTGTCTGTTCCTGGCGAGTAAAGTGGATGAGAACACGCGGAAGATCAAGGAGTTCGTGATTGCTTGTTGTCGCGTCGCGCAGAAGAACAACAACCTCGAAGTCGACGAACAGAACAAGGAATTTTGGAGGTGGAAGGATACGCTAATTGCCTATGAGGATATGTGTCTGGAGGCACTATGCTTTGACCTTCAGTTGGAACAGCCGCACAAGATCTGCTACGATTTTCTGTGCTATTTCGGCAAGAACGACCACAAGGCGTTGCGGAATGCCGCCTGGGCCTTTCTCAATGACTCCAACTACACTGTTCTCTGCCTACAGTTCTATCCGCGGACTATTGCGGCTGCTGCTCTTTGGGCCGGGGCCAGACTGTGCGATGTGGCGTTTGAGGATGACGAGGAAGGACGCCCGTGGTGGGAACAACTCGATGTCAATCTCGCGGAAGTTCGACGCGCCGTCAGTCGGATGGTGCAGCTTTACGAAAGAAATATAACTGTCCACAGACAGGCTCACGAGTACCCGAATATCCCGACGGATGGCGACAATGCTCAAGAATCCACACGCATCGTCAACCCGAATCCGCATAATATCTCAGAATCGATGTCTGCAGGCGAATTGAACGGTCGTAAACGATCGAGAGATGCGACCACCGAGGATAGATGCTTGTCTCCGACGACAAGACGACCTTCGTCATCACATGAAAGCAACCATACGCGCGAGCGGTCTCCGAAACGCCAACGCCTGACCCCTGACCCGTCCCGCAGTCCGCGCAGTTCATCAGGAACCCAGCGCCCGCTTGCGAATGGTCATCATCAAACACCTCGATCCGCCAGCTCGCGTGTTCCGTCTGCCGCTATGGACGACGCATATCGACGACATCAGTATCCTCCTCCTCCTCCTCCTCCTCCGCCGCCGCCACCGCCGCCGCCGCCTCTGCCTGCAGGCGCTGATGGACAGACTGCTTCGGCCTCTGTCGACCCTGTGCAGCAACGAATAGACGAGATTGTGCAGCAGGGACTGGCGCGGAATGAGAAAATCGGGCCCGGTCGAAACGACAGTTACCACCACCAGACTAGCCGGCACCGTGATCGAGACAGGGATCGATATAGGGATCACGACAGGTATATGGATCGCGATCGTGACCGTGACCGCGACCGAGACCGAGACCGCGATTGGCGCAGATCAAATAGCTACGAAGCCGTCGGCGCAGAGTACAGAGACCGCGGCCGCAGCCGAGACCACAACAACTATAACATCAACAACGACCGACCAGCGCGCGAGAAACGAGTGTCGACGGAACCATCCACACTGGCCCAGCGACGAAGCAGCAATCACAACAACCGAGTATCACCGCCGACGGCACGCCAGAAAGCGAACGCAGGAGCAGGAGGACGACAGGGTAACGAAGAAGGCGAAGTAACAGAGGATAGAGAAGAAGGCGAGGTTGTAGTTGATACTACGAAGCGAGACCAAGACCGAGACCGAGACCGTGATCGAGTTCATGGTCATAATAGTGCCAGGAATAATAGTAATAGTAATAATAACCACCACCAAAACGCGGAGCAGAGTGGTCATAATGGCGATGATTATGGGGGTGGAAGTGAGGAGGGAGAGCTTTGATAGGTATCATACATACATAATACATATCTTAGATATTATTGGATTCAAGCTTATTTATTCATCACTATAATAGCCAGCTCACTACGTGGTGGTTGTGAAAGCGTGAAATTGCATTGATCAATCTGTAATTCGGTTCTCTTGCTTTTGAAGAATCCACTGAAATCATACATGTAACCCTTTGAATCGGTCGTGGGATGAGTATAACACCAAACAAAAGACAAAACTCCGAATAACCTTTTAGTACCTAGGTAGTGGAAGGAAGAGGATTTGATATAAAGACATGTACAAAGAAGTAAAGAGTAACCCCAAACACCCAACCAAAACAAAAGCACATAGAGGAAAAGTCATGCTTGCGTATCATGCAAATTGATCGCGGAAAACGACAGAGTGATATTGCCACAACTCAACATATAATCAAACAGGTATCTGAGTTCTTATCGAGAGGAGAGGAGATAGGAAAATTGTTTTAAATCCGGAGGAGAAAGATGTTAGATGCCAGCAAACATCTCGTCGAGCTCATCGACCTCGACGGTTTCAGGGCTGCGAAGATCACTCCAAGAATCTAGGATCATGTCAAAGTCAAACGTCTTGGGCAGCTTTCCATCCGCGACCGACATTGTCGGGAGACCAGTCTCGACCATGTCAAAGGGCCGCTTCAGGGTGCCATCCTCAGAAGAAGTGCTATTATTAATAGTGACGCCCACGGACGGCGAATCGCCAAGAATGTCTGCTTCGGACGATGCAGTCGTACCAGACGACAGAGAGGATGCTACCGAAGCAAGCGACGGAGATGGCGATGTACCAAACAAAGCGGCGACAGCAGCATCATCGTCAATATCTTGTTCCTGACCGCGTGAGCTGTCATGCGAGAAGTAATCTTCATACTGATTCTTCCCGCTGATTGTAGTGAGCGGATCTTCGTCCATTGGCGAACCGGGATACCCATCAGCTTGGGCTTCCGGGTCATCCGAGGCGGGCATGCTGAGAGCAGCTAGGCTGCTTTGGCGACTAGCTTTCTCTTCGGATGCTCGTTCGCGCAAGGAGCTGGCTGTCTGAGTGAACTCTCGTTCATCACCTTCCAGGGGCGGAGAAGCGGATCGATGGTTGTGAGACAGGCGATGGTGGGTATTATTTTGGTTTGCAGGTGAGTCTGCGGAGTGGCGCGTATTAAAAGTGTCGTGATGTTCATCAAATTCAGGGGTAGAAAGATCAATTTCGGGGCTTGGACTGAGACGCGACCGCTCTCGGGCCATCGCATCGTCCTCGTCTTGGTCGACACTTCCGCTCGAGAGACTAGGAGTCAACTGTTTGCTATCCAATGTAACCATCTCCTCCAGATTATCAGGCAGGGGCTGGTGCGGAGTGTTGGTAAGATAGTAGAACATCTTTCGAGGATGCACATTTATGAGCTCTTTGCCAATGGGACACGGCGACAGCGCGGTCCAGGGACGCTTCATGTAGGCACTGAGGCGAGAGGAAAGTAGCGCGGCAGGGTTTGCGGAACTAGTCAGAAAACGTTAGCAAAGAACAGGCGCAAATGCGACGGTCGCATACGACGCATAGACAAGTTGATAGTAAACTTACTTGGCAACGGTGTTATTGATCTTCACCAGCACAGCGGCCAGCTCGCGCACCAGATGCGGTTTATTCCCAGTTTTCTCCAGCTGCTCGATGGCGGCGACGACGACATCGTCGTTGATGCCCTCTGTGTCGATTTTGGTGGGAGCTGCGACTGCGTCTCCGGGCGAAGGCGGAGGAGTGTGCTCATAGACGCGTCGCGCATTCCTTATGCGACCAGCGGCGGCCTTGTCTGCGCTCTTCACATCGGCCTCGTGCGACCTCTTCACTTTCTTTGAGGGAGGGATCTGTTCGTCCGCCACAGTGGCAGAGCTTTTCGAGGCCGAAGGAGATCTGTGCGAGCGGGAGGCGTTAGGCAGATGGATGCCCAAAGAAGGGAGTGACAGTGACTTGCGTCGTGTGTTGTAAGGCATGTTCAATGTGTGTAGGTAATTTTGGTTGGCGTAGGGGATGAGAGGAGAACAAACGGAGGAACACGAGCAGCAGAAAGGGGAATTAATTTTTATTACAAAACAATAATAAGAACACAGATGATAATACTATAAGAGAAGACAAAAATAAAACCAGAGAGGAGAAGAACAATGATGAAAGGGGATGACAGAAGCAAGCAAGTTGAAGCTGCGCAAGAGGCAGAGATCGCAGGGCGGAACAAATCGGCAGGAAGACGTCGAGTGGGGATTGCGCTAAAGGGGACCAGCCAGAAGGCAAAAAAAAGAAAGAAAAAAAAAAAAAAAAAAAATAAGAGAGACCCTCCCGTTTGTTTGTGTAGAGCTTGATTGGGCAATATGTAACGGATGGTATGGATCTCTCTCTTTTTTGGTTTTGGTTTTTCTTCTTCTGTTGGATGGCAAATGGCAGGAATGCGGCGACGGCAGAATCGTCGACGAATGAAAGAAAAAGGAAGTCGAAGTAGGATAGAAATAGAAGTCGAATTCTGAGATGAAGAGCGACAAAGCAAGGGAAAAGAAAGGGTGAGGCAGATCAACCAGGATGTGGCATATGCTTATGTGCCGACGGAAGGTTCAGCCAGACTGAGCCAGTGCAGTGCGCAGTGTGCACACCGCCTTTAGCTGTAGCCTGGACTAGTAGTCATGCAGGGGCGACTACTAACTAGTGTATCCTGGATGATAGTGATGAGGATGGTAGAGAAGAAAGACGTGAGGAGATGAGGATGAGTGAGGATGAGGTTGAGGATGAGGTTGAAAAGGTCTACGAAGTTGGAAGCGGAAGAACTGAGTTATCTACGTAGGTACGCGCCTTCCTCTGTTGTCTCCTTCCTCCTTCCTCCGGAAGGAGCAGACAGAGACTAAAAAGGAAGGAAGGCAGGCGCAATCCGGGACAATGAGACATGCTGCCTGAGGCCCAGCTTCTGCCGCGGCCAATCACAGCCGCGGTGGCGGCTGCTAGGTCGAGACAGGACTAGTGGAAGGAATAGGCCAATGGGATGCACGCACCGCTCAGTCGGAACCGAGGATGCTTCCACCAATCAGATTTGCCTTTGTTTATGCAGTATGTCGGTCGCAGACTCGCCACAGTTGCTGCCTACATAGTAGTTACAGACTCACAGAGTATGACTCTGCATATGTACGTTGCTTCTCATTGAGTCATCATAGTGTGCTTAGTACCTACGTAATTATGTAGTACTGTACTAGTACTAAGTATGGAGCTGGAGGAATGGTGCATTGCCATGACAACGCATTGAACATTCATTTGCCGTAAGGGGAAGTAGACTATTTTAGCCCCGTCCACTCATGCACAGTACACAGACATACTATGTACATCAGTATGATACTATGAATCGACATGTCAAGTTCAGTATAGCATACAATGAATGATACGTACGTATTCAATCCCTCTTCGGCCGCAAAATAGCCCTCCAGGTCGTCCCTAGATGGTACCGTCTGAGCTCCACAACCTCCAGCCCGCTCTGCTCGATGATCTGCCCGATATCCCGATTCCACCAGCACCCGTGCCGATGCGCGTGTGCCGGTGCCAGATTGTCCAGTACTCTGTTCAGCCAGTCGTAATGCGATCGTCCGTGTTCCAGAAGCAATACGCGCCCCTGCTGCGGTTCCGTGATAGACGCCAGATGTTGCAGGAGACCAACGGGATCTGGCGTCGAGCACAATCCCATAGTTTCAAGCACGGTATCGAAATAGTGCCTCGATAACGTCCACTCTGTTTTCTCTTCCAGAGATGCCGCACTCGTCGATGCACCCTTTCCATCAGAGATGATGGTTGGATCCGAGCTGGTGGATGATGGCTGCACCTGCCTGGCATCTTCCGCGCGGAATGCAGCCTTTGTGAAGTCGGGATATTGTCTTCGGAACTTCTGCCGGGCAATTTCCACCATCTGCGGACTCAGATCGACAAATGTAACCGATCGACAGCCCTGTATCTCCGAGTGGCCCTGGCTGTCAAGCCCTCTCCTCTCTCCAAGCTGATAATACTCCATATTCCGGCCGGTACCACAGCTTACTTCTAGCACATCTCCACGAGCCATGCACACGAGTTCCTTCCTCCTCGTGCCTAGCCGCATAAATCTTTCTCCAAGTTCTACTTCAGCATCGTAGCCTGTCGCCGAGGAATTGTATCGATCAGATACATCCTCGGGGACCTGTAGTGTTTTTGAATGAGCGACTGCTTGTCGGTAGGATGAATACAAGTAGCCGCAATAGAGGCTAATGCTGAGGACACCGACGCCAAAGACAGTCAGTGTCCGTGGAGAGACCGTGCTACGTGCTGCAGCCGGCTTTACCTTTAGATTGTCGAAGGCATTGGTTCTTCTGTGCCAGTGTCAGTGTCTCTCCAGCGTGTCTGATAGCGACCAGTCGTACATGGGTTTCTTTGGCTGTGGTGGTTTCTTGTGTGATTTACGGCTGACGGTGCTGTACAGCCGTGCGTCTTCGGGGAGAAGCATATCGATATAAATTCGTATGCCCAGGTGTCTTGTTCCAAGGTTGTTGATTGTAAGGCTTCGATTCGTTAACCGTTAACGGCAATGTGCGGCTAGGCTACATTGGGAATAGATCGGATCCTCTCATTGAACATTGTACAATCATCATCAAATGTACATGATCAGCGTCACCACCACTAATTAAGATACAGAACTCAAGTCTCACAGACGAAAACGATAAGATATTCGTTCCTTTGCTTTTGCTACGGAGTACTCCGTAGATAGACAGATATGGTCGATAACAGCGTGATGGTCTGCGGCGCCAATCATGCCCACCAATAAACCACCTTTTATTTGCGCCAGCTCCACTATCTGACTCATATCATGCCATCTGAGAGTTAACAGTGTTTGTCCCTTTCCATTGTGAATCCGCTTAGACGAAATCCCCATGGCCTTGCCGCAGTCAATCCTGATCGTCGGGGGCGGGGTGTTTGGATGTAAGTCAGTAACATGCATGTCTATGCATGTAACAACTACCTAGGTAGCTAACTCCATCCCACAGTATCAACCGCCCTCTCCCTCTCAGAACGCCATCCAAACCACAAAATCACCCTCGTCGAGGCTGCACCCACAATCCCCAACCCGCACGGCGCATCAGTCGACTCCTCGCGCATCATCCGAGCAGACTATGCAAACTCCGCGTACGCCAAACTAGCCGCAGCCGGGATCAAGAAATGGCGCACCACGGAATGGGGCAAGGACGGGCGGTATACGGAAAACGGGCTGGCTCTGGTTTATGCAGACGGGAAGTCCGATGCGGAGAGATATACTAGAGACAGCTATGAGAATGTGAAGAGGCTGCTTGAAGAAGAAGAAGGAGAAGGAGAAGCAGAAGACAAGGTGGTCTACCTGCCAACTACGGCAGAAGTGCAGAAATACGTGTCCCGATATGCCACGGGAATGAACATTGCCGGAGGCTACCTCAATCGCGGGTCAGGCTGGGGCAATGCTGAAGCCGGGGTTCGCTATGCAAAGCAAAGACTCGACGAGCTAGACACCGTCACCATCAAACATGGACAGGTGGAGAGACTCATATTCGAAGATTCGCAACCACCACAAAAGATCACCGGTGTCGTTCTCAAAGACAACCAGACCGGTACCACCACGACGCTCACCGCCGATCTTATCATCCTGGCCACTGGAGCCTCGACACCCAAATTGATCGACCTGCGCGGCATAGTCGAGGCTACAGGCCAGGTGATAGCCTATATCAAGATCTCAGACGAAGAGCAGGCGCAGCTGGCACATATGCCGACCATTCTAGACTTTTCAACGGGCATGTTCATTATTCCGCCACGCAATAACGAGCTCAAGATCGCGCGCCATGCATTCGGCTATCTGAACCCGCAGGTCGTCCCGGTACCCGGTACTACTAATACCAGCAGTAAGAAGGAACCGCAATCGATGAAGATTAGTGTGCCTGTGTACAACGTGCCCATCCCCGCGGAAGGGGAAAATGCCTGTCGCCAGGCTCTGCGCGAGATGCTACCAGCCTTCGCCGAGAGGCCGTTTGTGCGCACTCGGATCTGCTGGTATTCAGATACGTATGTCAACTTCCATTCAATACAAAAGATACATTATAATTAACTACCACGATATTTATTATTTATCAGACCCACCGGCGATTTCCTGATTACCTACCACCCATCCCACCCAAACCTCTTCCTCGCCACCGGCGGCAGCGGCCACGGCTACAAATTCTTCCCCGTGCTAGGCGACAAAATCGTCGATGCGCTCGAGGGCAAGCTAGATGACGAATTGCGGCGGTTGTGGGCATGGCCGGAGCAGCAGCATCAAGACCGGGGGCATGTGGTTACGCTAGATGGGAGTCGGTCGGGGAAGATAGGGATGATTCTGCAGGAGGAGATTGCCCGGTCGAGTCGGTTGTAGATTATACCAAATCGACAGTAAATTATAGAGTATATAGCTATGGCCTTATATTTGCCAGATTCGCGAGGTCGTTATTCTTCATACAACACGACACGTAAAGATCATTAATCTATTCTTCGATTTATTATCAAAGGTGCTACCGGATATCCTACATCAATATGTACCCAGGTAAACTTGTAAAGTATCTCCGCAAATCAGTTTCTTGCTTCTCAACTAGACTAAATACCTAGTTTGTAAGCTAAAAGTAAACCAATTTGCTAACAATCATAGTGCCTCGCAAAAGGACACTGGAGACATTCTGCTCAATAAAACGCCGCCTACCAGTCATCACCGATACATAAGAGTAAAGGGATGCTTGCTAGAACCGGATTGTGTGATTAATAAAAAAAGTTGAAGAAGAAAAGGCAGGCACTGACCCGACCAGCGCAAATGTACCGCCTCCCCTCCAGATAAAAAAGATTCAAAAGACAATCTGCGGTCATGCAACCTTCTAATATAACAGCTGGAACGTATTCTTTTGGAGAAGGAAAAAAAAGGGAGAAAAAAGAAACCCGATAAGCAAACGAATCGCTAGAACGCCGTTAAAATGCTAAACATCAACCAATCGTGACAAGCGAGTCCGATTCGGGAATGGAGCGTGGTTGGTCGAATGTCATTTGACGAACGACGAGTGAACACATCCCCCGTGGACTCTAAATGAACAAGAATAATGTTAATACAATAGTTCGGAAAGACGGTGCAAATGATTACCACAAGAGTAGCAATCTCACCGATTGACCTAACCCCTTTTTCTTCTATCAAGTCTTGCGGAAGTCTGATAGTGCGCCAGTCAGCAGATGCACCTAAAACCATTTGATTCTTGGATTTAATGGCCATACCAGAAAGGACGGGGTAGATCAATTCAAAAGCTTGATAAATCTCCTCGCGAACTTTAGCACCCGTGAGTACGATCTTGCCGCTAACGAAGATCAAAAGGACAATCTTCGGTTTCATCATACGATAGATGAGGCCCGGGAAAAGTTCAGGCTCGTACGAGCTGAAGTTGTGATGGCGCGAAGCAAGTCCTTCCAAACGAATGGGAAACTTGATGTCACAGGAGCCAACGATGTTTTGGATCTTAAAGTCCGTGAATTTTGCATTGAAACCAAGCTTCTGGATAATACGGGCGTATTTCCGCGACGCGAGTTTGGAGTCGTCCTCGGATTTGGCACCAGTCACGACCATCTTGCCCGACGCGAAGATCAATGCAGTAGTCTTCGGTTCGCGAATACGCATGATCACGGCCGCAAAACGCTAGACAAGTAAAATGCCAGTTCAGTAAAAAGGTTTGATTCAACACTTCTGCAAGGTTATATTTGTACCTTTGGATTATACTCTGCATTTCGAGCATGAAGGGCAATGGTCTTCAGGTCCAAGCGGCAGTCCAGATTGACAGTTGCGACGATATTTCTTAAAGGAACGAAAAAAAAAAGTCTTGTTCAGCTTTCTGGTGGGCCAGAAAAGACAACATAGTGAATACTCACTGCAAAGTAGGCACAATGCCACTCCCCACATTGCTCGCTCCTGGGGTGGCAGCCGGAGTCGCGGGTGTCACCCCATTGCCGTTGCCATTGGCATTCACTCCATGCTGCTGACCGTTCAACCCAGTTAGGATGCCTTCTTTCTCTGAGGACGGTGGGGTCAAGTCCCCGGCACCCCCGGGAAAGGAGAGCGATGCGGGTGATGTGAAGGCCTTAGCCTGCTGTGCGTTCGAGGGGTGGGTGGTAAGCGAATCCATGACGATGTTATCCTCAGAATCTGGTTTCGGCTGACTTGGGTGCGGTGACTGCTGCACGATATAGCCTGAGGGTAGGACTTGTTGCGTCAGACCCATCGTCTTGTCAAATGCCATGAAGAGGCTGTTGAAGGAGCAGACAGTAGAGATTCCTACCTTCGTTTGTGGGAGATGAACAACTAAATGCCTCCCCTACAGTTGTTGCTGCGCAAGATATATGCCAGCAATGGCGTTGTGAAAGAAGAGGAAAAAGAAGAACAAGAGTCGACGCGAGAGGACAGACTGAGCCACAGTTGAGGGAAGTCGCCGTGGGGTAAAACAGAAAAGGGCAGGTGCGGTCAGGTCAGGTGACTTGAGACTTGACTTAACCAAAACGGGGACCGGTCGCAAAACTCAGCAAGAGGCAAGCAACGGCACAACGACGACGGTAGATTATTGTGGATTGTTTTTCTTTTGCTTTTTCTCCTGTTTCAATTTGGAATAGTCTATCTGGATATTAAGTAAGAAGAGAGTGAGGATGGTAGACTTTCGATTGCGTGAGGTCGATGCAGCGCACGGCAATCGACGGGGTGAGTACTGGTCTAGGTTATCCTTCTTCCGAGTTCGAGTTGAAGGAAGAGGAATGTGGAGCGCGAAAGAGAGAGAGGCACCAGTCAGTGTGAGCTGGTGGTTGGTGTTGGTGGGTGAGACGGAATAGGGAAATAGGTAACGTGCTGGCGTGTTCCGCGCAGTGCCAAGACCAGGAGGAAGCGTTCAGCGAGACGGGTGGGAGTGGGAGGCAGGCTCCTTATATACGCCGAGGGAGCGGCTGGCGTCAGGGGAGGCTGGCCCACGGTGGCGCCAAAAGCAGCGAGCCGTCTGTCCGCATTGCGCCTAGTGTGTTTTTCCGCTTCCATGGCTGGCCATGGGTCTTGGCGGGCATCTAACTTCTCAGACCCAGCGCGCTCGTCTGATTGGCCGCCGGCGCTGCGGCCTCCCAGCCAGGGATCGCCAATAATGAGCGAATCGCGATGCGACCGCCCCGCTTGCCCCCTACCAAACCTGATACGGCAGTCCTTGCGGGCTGCTGATTGGCGCAGGCTATCTGAGATGTCAGACATTCACGACATTCATTTCGTCGGAGCCTGCTGATAGGCTGCTGCGATCCCGGAGCTCGTGCCCCACCCTATTGCTGGGCCATTGATCCAATCACCGCTTGCAGGCAGTGCCCTCCATTATCCCCAGAACCCACGTCTCGCCGCTTTAGCCGGAACAAAAAGGTTCTTCCGTCTTCTCTTTCCTCTTTCCTTTCATCTATCTCTCCCTCTTCCCTTTTTGTTTTATATACGTATATAATATATAAGCATTGTGTTTGTCGATCTCGCTTTGCTCGGTCGTTGCCGTTGTTTGTCTCTCTATTTATTCACAGTCTCCAATAGAATTGGTATTGATGGCTCTCAGGCTGCAGCCCGAAACAGGAGGTGGAACGCCAAGAAACGACGCGTCGCACCTCAGGCCAGCGTTCGGCGCGTATACCTCTACCCGTCATAACGAGGTCATACTGAACAATAGCTCTTCTATTATTGACCGTCAACAAGGATATCTGATGTATCTACTCCGTAGGCTGCACTCAAATAAGTAGCTACGTACCTATTGATTGCACTGTCAATGACAATGACAATGGAATGCAGTACGATTATGCTGCGGATTGCAATACGTGTCAACAGTGCAAGGCTGCGCAACCACAGAATATTCTTCTACCATTCCACGCATTCTTTATCTACATCTACATGTCCGCTACGACGTATATTTTGTGGCATGTCATAAACTGTAAACAATCTCGAGTCACCTGTCAATTTGTTCTGCATTGAACCCGGAAGAGCCGCATTGGATAATCCTCCGTAGATTCCACATCAGTTTTATACCTGCAATAATCAAAACTACTCCTGCCTTCGTTGACATACAGATCCTATGGCTATACCTACTACTAGCGTCTACCAAATACTATATTATGTATCAGACTGTTCGTGAGAACTACTCCAGACTCTCAGAGTGTACGGAGTAGAGTCAAGACTATTACCGACTGGAGGAATTGCGGGAATTGCGGGCTGATTTTATTTAGCAGAAAGCCCATTGGCCAGCAGCCCCGGCTAATAAGCGGCAATACTATTGGCCTCGGCTAACCCTTCGGGCGGTGTTGCCGTCACCGAAACCGGCTATATAGTATATACAAGCTTTTCGGGGAACAATTTCACCACGGAAATCTAACAAACATCACATTTGACTGTTCTTATTTCCAGAGGCAAGGCTTCTCTGTTTAGTATTTACAGTCATGGCCACCAAAGGGGCCACGCGGCTTCTGCTGAAGCGTGAGATACAAGGATTGCCGACACGCGCGCCAATTCGTGCTGCTAATCCCGGACGCTGCTTTCCCCCGCCACCACCACCCAGCCGACGACAATATTGCAGCATCACGAAGCCTTTCAATGCCCGCCACCAATATAGACAGACCCGAGCCTTTGCGCATTCAGCGCGGAGGCAAAACTCGGAGGAGACAACTATTGATTATACTCAGATTGAACGGGAGTCAGACGAGGTAGATGTCTGTATTGTCGGAGGAGGTAAGTCAGATTTTTTTTTCGCGGCTGTTGAGTCTAAGACGTGTGGTTGACAACAATTTAAAACGCCCTCTAGGCCCGGCAGGACTTGCAGCAGCTATTAGATTGAAACAACTCGCCAACGAAGCAGGCAATGACGAGTTCCGCGTCATCCTCCTGGAAAAAGCTGGCGAGATAGGAGCGCACATAGTTTCAGGAAACGTCCTTCAGCCCACCGCTCTAAACGAATTACTACCAGACTGGCTAGACGAAAGTAACCCGTCGCGTTTCGAAAATGTTACGCCCGCTAAGAACGACAAGATGCGCTTTTTGACGAAGACACGGTCGTTTCCGATCCCCGCGCCGCCGCAGATGAATAATCATGGGAACTACATCGTCAGCCTGAGTGAATTGACAAAATGGCTAGGAGAACGAGCCGAGGAGCTGGGCGTTGAAGTCTACCCAGGCTTTGCTGCCAGTGAAGTGCTGTACAAACCGGATGGCTCTGTGCGCGGCGTTGCCACCAACGATTTGGGTGTTGGTCGAGACGGAAAACCCAAGGACAGTTTTGAAAGAGGAATGGAGTTCCACGCTCGAACTACACTGCTGGCTGAAGGTTGCCACGGCAGCTTGACTAAACAAGTTATTAAAAAGTTCGATCTCCGTCGGGATAGTCAACCACAAACATATGGGCTAGGTATCAAAGAAGTTTGGGAGATTCAACCCGAGAAATTCAAAGCTGGCGAGATTGTCCACTCCATGGGTTATCCATTGCCGTCAGACACATATGGAGGAGCATGGATGTATCATTTTGGGGAAAACCTTGTCAGTATCGGATTGGTTGTCGGTCTCGACTACCCCAACCCATGGCTTTCTCCCTACCAGGAATTTCAAAAATTGAAGCATCACCCTCTATTCAAGGATGTTCTTGAAGGGGGTAAGTGTATTTCATATGGCGCGCGAGCCTTGAACGAAGGCGGTTTTCAATCCATCCCCAAAGTCGCATTTCCCGGAGGGGCTTTAATTGGCGACACTGCCGGATTTTTGAATGTGCCTAAGATCAAGGGGACGCATACTGCGATCAAATCTGGTATGCTTGCCGCAGAAGCTACATTTTCCGCTCTACAGGGGAATAGCGATGGCAGTGTCTTTCTTTACGACTACGAGAAAGCCCTGCGCGACTCCTGGATCTGGAAAGAACTCAAGGAAGTCCGTAATATGCGACCTTCTTTTGGCACCGCTCTTGGCTTGTATGGCGGAATTGTATACTCTGGTCTCGAGGCTTTCATTCTCCGCGGCAGGGCTCCATGGACATTAAAACATCACTCCACCGATCCTGCGGCGACGAAGCTGGCTTCTGAATGCAACAAGATTGAATATCCAAAGCCCGACGGTGTGATCAGTTTCGATATTTTGACCAGTGTCAGCCGTACCGGCACTAACCACGAGGAGGACCAGCCCGTTCATCTGCAGGTCAAGGACTGGGATGCGCATACCACCGCAGCATGGCCCAAGTACCGCGGAATAGAAAACCGATTCTGCCCCGCTGGTGTCTATGAATACATCGAAGATCCATCTAAGGAGCAAGGAGTCCGGTTCCAAATCAATGCACAAAAGTAAGTATCCTTCTTCCCGGATCATCTTCGTTGACAAAACATGCTGACCAGAATGCAGTTGTATCCATTGCAAGACCTGCGATATCAAAGTTCCCACCCAAGACATCAACTGGCAGACTCCCCAAGGCGGCGAGGGGCCGAAGTATTTCATGACCTAAGCCTAAGCCTTTGTATATTCTGAGCCCTTTGTTGGCATATAAACTGCATGTAAAATATTTATGCACATACTAGTTAAGATACACAAAGAAAGCAATATGCATTGTTGATCAGTATGAACGGACCATCAAGGTCATTTATTCATTCCCTTTCACTTCGACCCTGCGACGGGGGTTTGTTTTGTATCGGTTGCATGAGAACCAATAGGCGGCTAAAAACGCTTCGCACCCCACGGGGTTAAGAGAGGCCCGTACCGTGGAATGCCGGCCCGGAGGAGGACTGAGACTCTGAGAGAAAGTCTGACACTGTCACACTGCAAATGCCCGAACGGAGTGCTTCAGGATTCGGGAATTATCCCCGGGCGCGTAACCATAGGCTGAGAGGCAGCGATGCTGTGATACAACATGGCAACATGCAGGCTGTAGTTAAGTAGTACTAGGAGCGGGGCCACGTGCATGGATGTTGGCCTGAGGAGTCAACAGTCAAACTGCCCTTTCCCGCTCCTGCTTTTCTCTTCCTTCACCTTCACCTCACTCTCTTCCTCGCATCCAACACCACTCTGTCTGCTACATCTCCCCGATACAAGTTGCTACACGCAGCGTGTGGTTCGATCACTGGATAGCTGTTCCTGTACCGCTGAGGTGAGTCCAAGCTCACTAGGACGCTGCGAGTGCTCGCCGCTACTTCGCTGTTGCTGTGCTGTGGGCCACCCAGACAACATCTTTCGCTGATTCACCGCCACGACACACCCTTCGACCTCGCTGTCCCTTGTGCTGCTGTCCGCCTGGCCGTCTTAACCCGAATCCACGAAGAGGAAAATTGTGTATATCGCCTTTGCCATTACATCCCGTTTCTACTACCTTTCTCCCAGCGTCTCGCATCCGGGCTTCTTCCTAGGGTCAGCTCTTCCTTTACTATCCAGCCATGAGTGAGGTTTCGTCCACACGGCTCTATCTCGGGAATCTTCCCCGCAATGGTACGCAGGTTTTTGCCAATCCACCCTGAGATTCCGCCTTCTTGACGGATCCTACCCCTGTGTCAACGCTCAGAGTCTTCATGAGCTCTCCTTGGACGCATCCATCCCTTCTCCGTTTTCTCTAGTTGGTTCCCTACGGATAGCAAAAAGAAGCTCTTTATCGGAGCTGTATCGACCTGCTCGAAGGACCGTGGTCGGAGACGAATACTAAGTTCCCTTCCATGGACTTTTGGGCGGTTTCGCTTTTCTTTCTTTCCCTGGACCGCACGTTAGGCCACCAAGTGCTGACGTTTCTGACGGCGCCTTCCTGGCGTTGGGTTCCCTCCAGTGACTAAAAAGGACATCGAAGACTATTTCGGCTCCCATGGCACCGGCAAGATCACAGAAATCAAACTGATGAATGGCTTTGGTTTCATTGAATACGAAGATGCGATGGATGCTCGGGATGTCGTTCCAGGTAATGCGTCTCTACAGTCTCAGACTCTGTGTCACGATCACGAACTAACATCAGCCGGTAATTACGCTAGCTTTTCGTATGTATCCTTCGGCTGTGTCTAAGTGACGCGAAGGCAATTGTCATTTTT
The DNA here is from genome assembly GCA_023625875.1 of Trichocomaceae sp. PYS4502. Lineage (NCBI taxonomy): Eukaryota > Fungi > Ascomycota > Eurotiomycetes > Eurotiales > Trichocomaceae > Trichocomaceae sp. PYS4502. The sequence continues at coordinate 128,037 of JAMAFX010000009.1, forward strand.
TTTTAACCAGTGGATATACCCGACAGATGGTAGCGACTTCAAAGGAGAACGATTGACCGTCCAGTTTGCGCGTGGACCCCGCCACAAGGAAACATTCAATGGCCCTTCGGACCGTCTCAGTGCACCCAGGCCCCGCCGGACGGTATACCGTATGCAGGTTTCAGGGCTTCCGTCCGAGACGAGCTGGCAGGTAAGCCGAGGTTTTCCCGCACGCAATCTTTTCGGGCATCATACTTGCAATCAACCTCGCAATTCGAATTGGGGTTACTGCTGGCGTTCATCAAGACTTCCCTTCATCAATACAGACCCTAACAGGCACTATTCTACTCTAGGACCTCAAAGATTTTGCTCGTCAGTCCGGATTGGATGTGGTATACTCAGAGACCACTCGTGAGCGCGACGGTAGAGGGTGAGTGACTTGTCTGACTCCGTTGAGTCTATATTGAAGAAGCTAAATGCATAATTTCAAAAGCTTCGTTGAATTTGAGTCCCATGCCGATCTCAAAACAGCCGTCGAGAAGCTCGATGGCAGAGATCTGAAAGGCTCTCACATCACCTGTGTTGCTGATGTATGTAAACCACACTCCCGTATGATATTTGGCAACTTCTTCTCATCGCTTCTAGATACAACCCGCCGAGGAACGAGCCCCATATCGCGACCCTTACCGATCCCGTTCTCCCGCACGCAGAGGATACCCTCCTGTCGACGAATACGATAGACGTGGTCCTCCACGCGGATATAGTCCTCGAGCGCATTATCGTGAACGCTCTCCACAGCCGCTTCGGCGGGATTACTACGATCGAGACGGCTACGGACGACGGACTCCTCCACGACCACGTCTAGAAGATTACCCTCCTCCTCGACGTGCGTATGATGACCCCTATGACACAAGACCACCACCTCCTCCGCCGCCGCCACGACACTATGACGATCCCTATTTTGCGGGAAGACCATATGGACGACCGCGAACTCCCCCACGCGGTGATTACGGAGCGTACGACCGCCGTCCGTACTGGTAGGCAACATTTGACTTGTTGTCCCTGGAGATTGCGCTGGGGAAATGACTCGATATATTCTGGTTGGAAAAGATCAGGCTAGACCTGTTCTGCGGGGGTGCACTCCAGGATTTCATAAGCAGGGATCTTGCCCTCAAGTCTTGGGGCAATGTAAGTTCGATGAGTTGCTTCTCAGATCCCGTATGGCATATGATCGCCGTCGTGTACATTTGGGAAACGGCGTTCAAAGCCGATCACGAAGACTTTGACATGATACGTACCATATCATTGATTTGCAGGCGGTTTTGAAACAGTACAGTGATGATCATGAAGCATAAAGTTGTGTATAGTCGCCGGAAAAGGCTCTGTGGCCAGTTTAATTCGCATATAAGGAGGCAAATTGTAAGAAAGGCGATGACTATGGCATGATTCCAAAAGTACAGATAGCCATTTGCATAGGTTTGTCTATGGCAATTTGTTGTTTATACTGCATATTCTTGTAGATTGCATTTATGTCAAGACTCAAGACATGCCTGCGCCGGCATACGTATTACCGTTTACGGGCTCCGTACGGCGGAAGTTTTGCGGGGCAACAGCCGTCATTCATCCTCGCCTCCGCATACTTCGTTTAACTTCGTCTCACTTCGTCTTACTTAGGTATTATTGTTCTAAACCGCTTTTTGAAAGTCACCGTCATATCACAAATACTCAGATATTAATTGATTGCTCAAAACTTCGTGTCACCATAATTCTGCTAGCCTTTTCGCCAACAGACAGTGCGGAGTTGTGTTCCATTGGCGGGTTTGACGTGCGGAATATAAAAACAAAATTTCCTGGCCGATATGGCTAGCAATATTAACACCCTCAGACCAGCTCCTCGTCCGGCCATCGTGGATCAAGTCTCTCTTCGCAACATCAACCTTCACTTACCAGCTGGGCCTGACCCGTGGCATCGATCCGGCAAGTCGCAGCCATGCACAGCAGCTGTCAAGCTCTCCTATTCATCCGCCGCCGCAGCAGCAAGTGCAGACGACGTCTCGCTTTCTATTGACTACGGCAAGCTCTACCGTCGAATTGAGACTGCAGTGCGGGACGCTGGGAAGTCGTCGTCACCGTCGTTGCCGTCCCAGCATATTGATCCGAATTACTCCAGTGGCCAGGTTGCGCTGAGCAATGACGTAAGAATCCTTGCTGGACTGATTGCAGAGTGCGGCCTGGGCCTGCTAGACGAGACCATCGCCGGCGTGCGAAGAATGGCTCATGTCCAAGTCCATCCGGAGATGGGATCTCCCAACCGCAGACGAGCAAGTCAGGCTAGCCGGAGACTGAGTGGTGGTGGTGGCTCGGCAACAATCCCCATCAGACTCGCGACGACTGATGTCGCGCCGGAGTTGTTGAATGTCACATTCGGCGAGTGTGAAGTCTCGCTGCATCTGCCCAATGCTCATCTGCGGGCAGAAGGGGGTCTGGTATTCCGCAGTGTTCAGACGTGGGTATATGCTGATGATGGGAGCTCGTTGGAGGATGCGGTGGAAAATAGCAGACGAATCTCGGTCGTGGAGCAGGAATTCCGCATTGAGGGTATCCGTTGCTATTGCATCCTTGGAGTCAATTCTCATGAGAGAATCGAGAAACAGTGTGTGATTATTACGCTAGTTCTCCGAGGCTCTGGTGAGACTGCATGGGCTTCGACGGTTGTCAATACGTACCAAGAGATGGTGAAAGAGATAGCAGAGGTGAGTCTACTAAAGGGAAAAGAAAAAAAAAAAAACCTACGGATCGTGCATTCTGACTGTCTGAAACGTGTACATGCAGAGAGTGGAAAACACCTCGTATCAAACAGTCGAGGCACTCGCCACTTTCATTGCCCGCATAGCTACGATGGAGTTTGCCAACGACGTTGCCACTGTGTTGGTGGAGAAACCGAGTGCTCTAGCGTTCGTCGACAGAGCAGGAGTCCAAATCACGCGGTCCAAGGCGTTCTTTGCAGAACAGGATTTTTTGAGAGCGAAGGAAGGGGTGCAGGCTACGTAGAGAGTAGGCGGTTCTTTGCAGAGTGTATTAAGCTGCTAGTATGCCACAAATAGGATGTATTTTCTTCTCTCTCTATCAGCTTAGAGCAAAACATCGCAGGATATACCTAATTATGTATCTACTATCTGGTGTCATGGCGTAGGTAGTGTTTGTTTAGTTCTGGCCTATGGCGGCGACACGTGAGGCCGTGAATTGCCTTAGCTTTAGGGCGCCAAGGCAGGAATCTTTGAGCAAATAAAACCCTCACCCTCGCCCGCCTCTTTCTCTTCGTCTTTTCAACAAACAACCAGCTCGAATCCGCTGCTCTCCCCGTCAGGAATAATAAACGAACAAATCATCTTCCTTCTCTCTCGAAGTTCAACTTCTCTCTATGGGCGTTCTTGCGACCGAATCGTCAGTTTCTACTCTTCTCTCAGTTGCCAATGTTCTCTCCGTGACTCCGTTGGGCCCGCTGTTTTCTTCCGTTCGTTTCGCACAAACCCCGTTTCAGGACAATTCCGCGCGATACATTCAGTATCCTTCGCTGTCGTCGTCGTCAGCTCTATTTCTCGACAACGTGGTGTGGACAAGGGTGCGCGGTCCGTCCTGAGCAAGGGCGGACGGTAAGGTAGTCGACGTTCCAACTTCCGAAAAAGAAAACTGGATCGTCTCTATAGTCTCACATAGAGTGGACTATATGTTTGTCTGAGACCTAGACTCAATATGCTTGCTGCTTAAGGTTATTGAGAGATTCAAGAACCGGATTTTCTGTGAGCGGCCCGACGCAGATACGTCCCAGTCGAGGATCGACTTCCTATAACCTCCTCCCGTATAGAATTAGAACCTGGACGGGCGAATGAGTATGCCGTTCAAATCAAACAAAATGTTCGACACGATTTCCCGGTCTTCCGCCCAGCGCTTGGCGGACCAACTGGAACAGCTGAACGAAGGCCCCGCACCCAATTGTGCAATGGAAGATCTGTCAGTAGGCGATGTTTTCAGTTCTCAGATGGAAATTGAACTCGAGGGGGAAAGCACGGGAAATGGCTCGTGTGAAAGCATGCGGCACGAAATTCCAGGAATGCAAGTCGAAGAAACTGTCCCACGGACCCGTACAGACTTTCCTGCTACCGGAGCTCATGTATTGCAACTGCACGGAAAAGCAGCAAACCGCAGGAAGAAGGCGAAGGGAAAGCGTGTGGCGGATGTGGAGGTCGGACACGGCAATCCAGCTTTATCAACGGTTCGAGGGTTTACTCCCATGGCCTCTGGCGATGAGGATTCTGACATTTCTACTGCTGGTTCACGGACTATGTCGCCGCAACTAACTGCTGTCCCGACCTCAAATGCACCAAACGGAATTAGTGCGCTCAAATTGCAGCTTGATGCTCTGAGTCTATCTGAAGGCCAGCAATTACGGACTAGCAATCTCGGGGGGTCTGCTACTTCGAGTAATGCTAGTGTTGCATCTGATAGCGACCGAACTGAAGTTATGACAAGCTATGAGGTCGCTCTTGAACATGACTTCGTCAGTGAGGCGGTAGCTGAAGAGAAGCTCTCCACCAGCGAGGGAAACGATATCCAGAATGAAGTGTGCAGGAAAATGACTGGGCGCGACTTTGAACAATTAATGTGCCTTGGAAAGGGCACTTTCGGAACGGTTATACTTGTACGCCATAAGCCAACTGGGCGTCTTTATGCCCAGAAACAGTTTCGCAAGGCTTCCATCACTGTGCACCGGAAATTGGTGGAGCAGACGAAGACCGAGCGTATGATTCTTGAAAGCGTAAATCGTCATCCATTTGTGGTCAAGCTCTACTACGCTTTTCAGGATCATGAGAAGCTTTACCTCATCCTTGAGTATGCGCAGGGTGGTGAGCTCTTTACTCACCTTGCGGCGGAGCGGATGTTCAGCGAGGACGTTGCGGCTTTCTACATGGCTGAGATGGTCCTCGCTTTGGAACACTTGCATCAGAACGTCGGAGTCGTCTATCGCGATTTGAAGCCAGAGAACTGTTTGCTCGATTCCGAAGGCCATCTTCTCCTCACAGATTTTGGATTGAGCAAGGTTGCAGTCAGTGATGATGACCGTTGTAACTCATCTCTAGGCACTATCGAGTACATGGCCCCCGAAGTTATCCAGGGCAAACCTTACGGTAAAGCCTGCGACTGGTGGTCTCTAGGAGCCTTGGGATATGATCTGTTGACCGGCTCACCGCCATTCAAAGCCAACAATCATGCCAAAATCCAGGAAAAGATTGTTCGACAGAAATTGGCATTGCCGTACTACCTCGGACCGGATGCGAAGGACCTGCTCATCCGATTGCTTCGCAAGGAGCCACAGAAGCGATTGGGCTATCACATGCCAAAGGACTTGGATACCATCAAGAAACATCGGTTTTTCCGTAAGATCGATTGGAAGGCACTTGCGCAGCGCGAGCTGGAGGCACCGATTCAGCCTCTCATCACTGACCCTGCTCTCGCGGAGAACTTTTCTACTGATTTTACCGGTCTGGCGCTGAGCCCTGCTACAACTGATGAAGACCATATTGAGAATATGCTCAAGAATGTCGGCCTCTCTGCTGATCCTGCCGGCGGCGCCTTGAACGAAGCTGATCCTTTCCACGGCTTCAGTTTCGTTGCATCGAGTAGTCTTCTGAACAGTGGATTTGGAGTCGCGACATGATCAGTTTGTCACTCTCGAGATAGACGATCAACTGCGTATACATGTTCCTTGCTATTAGTTTGATATTTTATTTTATTTATTTTTATAGCAAAATGCAAAAGTTCTGTTGATATCGAGTAGATTTGGCCTACATTAGCAAGCTCAGTCAAATGTCAGCCATCCAACACGAGTATACTATGGACATATCCAGGCATCCAGGCATCCAGGCATGGCATAATCTGGACGTGACGTCGTGACCAGCCCCGCTCTTGCGATAACCTCTGTAGAACCAAGGTTGGCACTTCATTGGCAACCCAAACAAAATGCGCATCTCAAACAAGACGGAATATGCGACATAGACCTGTTCGATTAATTGAACAGAAAAATAAGGTCGCCGCATTAGCACGCAGACCGGGTCACAACTGTCAACCCGGTTTGCGACTGATCTCAGAAGCGGGGAGACTGCCATGGAGCCACCTCCTCCTGATGGGACTTCACAACAGAGCCGGCAGCGTGGAAATCGCTTTATACCAGTGAAGTTCGCCGAGTACAATGCAGGGTCTTCCTCCTCGCGAAGCCGGGACGCGCATTCTGCGTCTGAGCAGTCTGACAATGTCGCCGCGCCAGCACCACTGCAACAAGCGTACATTACAAACCCGAAGGTTGCAATCCCCAGAAACCGCGCTGCCACAGGTATCCGGTACAGTCGTCGCGTCGCGAAGGCGTGTGAATCATGTCGACAGCGGAAAACCAAGTGTTCGGGCGATACCCCAGTATGCAGGCAATGTCGGGAGCTGCGGGTGAAATGCCTCTATCCGGATGGGATGAGGGAGAGGACGAAGAGGTATATCGTCTAACTTTGGTCTTGCTTGTTTTGGTCTATTAGAAGAGAGAGAGAGAGAGAGAGAGAGAGAGATCAATGCTGATTTGGATTCTTTCGTCTAGACATATGGAAGAATTATCTTCGAAAGCAAAGGATTACGAATCCCTGTTGAAGGAACTACGCTCGTCAGTCGACAACGTCCTGGCGGGTCGCATTGCCACGACGCTCGCCAAATATTCGGCAGACGATGAGCGAAAGACGACAGATCCCCCTTCTTCATCCTCGCGAACTCCTCTCGATGATGCTGATCTCGAGCCATCATCCCCATCGTCCGTTGGGTCTCTAGAAGCAATCGACCGTGTAGAAGAGGATCTTAATAGAGGAGAAAACGCTCGGGCAACGGGATACATTGGTAAGAATTCGGAAATTAGCTGGATGCAGCGCGTGCAGAGAGAGGCCGTGCAACGATCTCGAAAGGAGCCTGGGATGTACGAGGGCGAGCCACAGGAACGCCAATACGAAGAATTTTCCATCAATGCCGTGAGCTATCATCTGGATGATTTGGATATCAGTGTTCCGGGTCCGGTTGACATGTATGGCATGCCGTCTCGTGGCCATGCCGAGCACTTTTTTGAAGACTATCTGATTACCGTGCATCCATTCTTCCCTATCATCAACCGTCCTCTCTTCACCTCACAATTCAAATACTTTTTCGATAACTCGGCCCGGCCGGGCGATAGATGGCTGGCCATTTTAAATATGATATTTGCTATCGCGGCCAAGCATTCTCATCTGGCGCAAGCGTCTTGGAAGGGGGATGATACTGAAGACCATCTGCTGTATTTCACACGCGCCAGGTATCTCAGCATGACGGGCGATGACCTTTTTATCCACCCTGATCTCCAGCAAGTTCAGCTAGAGGGGCTTATGGCCTTTTATCTCCTGTCAACGGATCAAATTAACAGGTGAGTAACATATATATATATACCTTGAGACCCTGTGTGGACTAGAAGAAGTAACGTATCATCACAGAGCTTGGAGGATTTCGAGTCTTGCCATTCGTTCTGCTATAGCTCTTGGTATCAACATGAAGAGTTCGAGCCAAACAACGACTGATGTTTCCAAGGAATCTCGTTATCGTGTTTGGTGGTCGCTTTACTCCTTTGAACATCTCCTTGGCGTGATGACCGGCAGAGCCACTTGCATCCTTGATGGAGTGTGCACAACACCTATGCCAGTACCATTTGAGGAAGAGAAGTTTAATGACCCCGAGGTTCAGCCACTATTGAGCAATCCTTCTCTACGCGAGGAACGGGTTCAGAGTGCGGTTGCAAGCTACCTGATCAGGCTTATGCCTCTCAACCCCATAGATGGCAAAGGCTCTGACGGGTCTGACAAGCTTGAGAAGAAGATGGAGAAATCCTCATGGATACGAAGTGTCCCCTTCAACACTGGTTTGCTCTTCCTGCTATACATCGATCTCACAGCTATTGCCCAAGAAATTGTGAATAAAGTGTATACAGCAGATGCAGTTCGAGTGCCATGGGCGCACATCGAAAATAGAATTGGCGCCCTGAAAGCACAACTTGACTTATGGTTCAAGCAACTACCGGACCCATTCAAATTTACCGACAAGGATAGTAGCTCACCTGAGCAGGTACGAGCAAAGCTCGGTCTTGCTTTTCACTATTATAGTGCTCGAATCACGCTTGGCCGACCATGTCTCTGCCGACGTGACGCTAGCTCCGACAACTCGTTTACATTCAGTCACAAAATGGCACTGGTCTCTCTTGAGGCAGCCAAACGAATGCTAGATTTGATACCTGATCCTCCTGATCCATTCCGACTTTACCAGCTGGCCCCATGGTGGTCGATACTGCATTATCTGATGCAAGCGACTACAGTTCTTCTCTTGGAACTATCATTTGCAAACGTTCACGCACCCGACGAGGAATCACATAACTTCCAATCTGCCAAGAAAGCTATTCGTTGGCTGTATGCAATGTCAGAGCATAGCACCGCCTCATATCGAGCATGGCAGCTTTGCGATAGTTGTATGCGGCGAATAGCTGTTGGCATGAACTACGATATCAGCGACCTTCCCGTTTCCCCTAACGCGGCCATGCTGCTTCATCAGCAGAGACTACCCCGAGACCGACCGCAGCAGCTTAACACGGTTGGTATGACGGGGGATAATATCCCGCGGCCTACCACTGCCACCCATCACCACCCTTCGACCGTTGCTGAGGCAGAGTCGATTGCATGGAATACTGGAATGGAGCCCCTACCACTAACCGATGCTGCGAGACGACGAGAAATCCTCGGTGATCTTGACTTACAACAGGCAGCTTCCGTGACTGCAGGTGAACTAGTGACTTATCCCATGGGTTTCCCGTCTTTAATGATGGATTTTGGCGGTGCTTCAACAGCCAGCGACTCGCATTTTCCTTATGATCCTATAACGGGCCAATTTATGGGCTCGTTTTTCCCGAATTCTGGCGATTATCAGCAGAATTGGGACCATTAGTTCTGTTTTCTACGCGGGATGAATAAGGGAGAGCCATGTTCGTAAGCGATGTTTCCGTGCCTCATTTCGCTTTATTAAATCTGCGGGTTGGGGCAATAGTTCCTCGGATTGAAGATTCTATACTCAAGCCTGACGCCTCTGCAAGGTTACTAAAAAATGAATTGTATTGGTCCAATCTGTGGCATAAGAAGCCCAAGTAACTATTAGAACTAACATGCAAAACGCTTTTGATGTTGAAAAGCTCTGGAGCGTAAAATTACCAGGCGAAGAGGTAGGTGAGTATAAAAATTTAGTTCTGAGAGAGCATCAAGCTCATACAAAGTACATAAAAGATTACCTTCTTCCGTCGACTGCTAGAAAACACTTTTGTTCAATTCCCATGCTTGACGCCGTTCCGCCGACTCAAATTTCGGTTTTGAAGAGAAGTCAAAGGACTGGAAACGCGTGAAGAAGTCGACGGCATCATATTCAGAACGAGTGTCGTTATCGGGATCCACCTCGTCATCGGACTCGTCCAGATCCAGGAACATCTTGTTGTCGGTTCTCTCAGGCTAGTATTTAAACCGCAACTTCTCGCCATGATTCTTCATTGCAGTGGCCAAGTCTTCAACATGCTTATGTAAATCATGCGCGGGAATCATGTTGTATCGATCACCACGTAAAGATGCCATGCCCTGAAGCAAACGAAACATGGAGTACTCAACGTCTTCATTGGTTGCCTGTTCAGTTTCTTCGCCGAACTTGTTTGCGATCTCCGCTCCTAGCGAGAGCTGTTGAGTGGTGTGAGGCTCTTCTTATACGAATTAAAGCTCTCATATTGGCTTTCACTCTTTAGATACCTAGGTAAGCTTAGAAAACGTTCTAGAAGATCGTGATCGCGCCGTGGGACAACGCGTATTGTCCCAGATTGCTCGATTCCTTCCAGCATTTCTTCATCAAGTACAATTCTTTGATCCCCTCTTGGATCTCCGTACAGCTTCCTTTCCACCAGACCGACTGCATGATCTGCTTTGGCTTCTTGTAAGAGAGCCACCCAACATGGTCAACCAAAGGACAACAGATCTTGAAGGTTTATATGCCTGCCTTGCGACTTCGAGTAGGCTTCGAGTAGGAGGCCTGCTCATCTTCAAAGCGGGTGGATTTCCATTGGCCTTTATTAGTGCGTGTCAATCGACGGGTAGCAACATTTGGAAATACTCCAGGCAGTGTTTGTTCCTCCTAAAAAAAGTTTCTGTGGACTGGAGTCCCTCCTCAAATCCTTGTTTTGTATGGGCTTTTCCGTGGCCGAGGAGTAGGCATCGTCCGAATCCTCATCTTCTTGAGTAGGCGGTTCTTTGCTCATATGAGTAGGAATGGGATGAAGAGGCTCTGTGGTGTCGGACGTGGTAGGAAGCGTATCGACAGGGGCCGCGGGGGCAGCAGGAACAGGTTGCGTCTGAGCATCATTTTTGCGCTTTTTTGATGCCTTGTTGTCCGCGGGGAGAACAAGGTTGTTTTCTCGGCATCTATGCTCTGCGATACGTCGCGCCGCCTGCAAGCGCTTGTCGGTGTACCAAACGTCCCTTTTCTTCGTCCACTCTTTGTGTTGGCCTTTGCTTTCTCATATTTCTTGATGAAGTCGACTTGCTTCCCAAGCAATGATTTGGATAGTCGTCTCGTGCCATGCGCAGTGTCTTGCGGATCACAGTCCCAAATAACCAGATGCTTCCCTGTTCCTCTTGCTGGGGGGATTAATGCAATAGCCTATATGTGCTAATCTCGGTCTCTCTATGCATTGTCCGCAACATAGGTTTGGGTGGGCGTGCTGAAAAGAGCCACATGGGTTTTCTTCCCATATTTGGAGCTATTAATAAAGGTAGAGACCATATCCCGGCATTCTCCATCTGTGATATGTCGGTCCTAATTGGCCTTATCCTTTCTAGTGGAGAAGCTGATTGGCCGTGGATGCACATATGGTGTATTGGGTATTGCTGCGAGCATCTGCAGGCATTGCGAAATTTCACGCGCGTGCGTCAAAGGGTCTGTAGGAATGTGGACGTCAGGCCCGCCCATGGCCTCAGATGAGATGCGGTTTGGGTATTGGGCTCCATAGGCCCTGCAAGGTTGTCGGCGCTTTCGATCCATGATGCTGCTGGCAACGTGTCAGTCAAAGAGAATGAAACTGCAGTGGGGCGTTGATAAGCTGTGGTAGTGGATGAATCGCTGGCGGAGTGAGTGATGCAGGGTAATAGGACTCACCACGGGTTAGAACTGCTCTCAGGAATGAGCTGATTGTAGGGACTGTGCTTGCAGTTCAATGAAATGTAGGAAATCTATCTAACCCTAAGAGATGGGTAAATAAAGAAGCTTTTTTCTTTCCATTTCTCATATTCAGCTAGCCATTTGTCTCTGGCTTCAATCCACGCGGCTTTGTATCTAGCCTGCAGTTCTTTCGATCGGTGGATGAGGGATGCCGCGTCAATCGGTTGGAACGGGATCACTTCGGAATAGGGGATCCATTGATTACTGAAGCTGAAGAATCCATATATCCTTTGGACACGGTTCGAGGTGCGCTACCGACAACACGCGGTGGCCGCGGAAGGTCTCAGGCAGGTCAATCTCGTACGCGAGCTTTCCTACTTTCTTGATGACCCGATATGGGCCAGAGAATTGCTGGCGGAGTTTCGGGCTTAAGGTGGAGTGTCGGTCCGCAGGGATCACGTATGTAAGCGGATCTTTGGTCGTGATTTACCACCATGGTGCGTGGTTGAGATAGTGAATGTCACGACTTGGAGTGATGATGATGAGATTGGGGCCGGTGAGCAAAGAAATATTGGATGAAGTGACCGTTGGCGAGAAGATGGAGAAAGAAAGATGGTCGTGGAGGAGATGTGCGAGGATGATGTGGTGAGAAAGTGAGGCGGAAGGTGAGGTTGGAGAAAATGAGGGTATTCCCACTGAAAGAACATGGCAGTCGCATCCACAACCGTGATGAATCTGCACCCGTTGATCATAGCTTTTATCTCCTCTTGGCAAGGCATCGGATAAACGTTCTTAATGGAAGATTTATTTCCACTCCTGATGTCCGTCACAACTCTCCCCTTCTGTTCCATCTTGCCATTGACATTTACCCATCTCCAAACAACAAACACTGGGAAACCGGTGGCCCCTTACAGAAACCCATTCTACCCTGCTCATGAAGCTTGTCATGAACCTCGTCTATGACAGCTTGGTCGCGCTTGCTTGCGGAATAAACATGTCCGCTCTGGTCCACAATCTCGTGCCAGTTTTCTTTCAACCACGATTTAGTCGAAGCAGTACCTTGTCGCCAGGGGCGAATGCTATCCATTGATGGTTTCTATCGAAAGCCCGTTTGGCATCCATGGCGGCAAGGTTGATGTATCTCCTTGACCTCACTCATCTTGACGATATTTGTGTGGTCACGCGAAAATTTCCTCGCTTATGATCAAGACGTCCTCACCAGGCCTTTGCTAGGAGGATTGGTCTGAGAGTTGGTGAATGGATATGATCAGAGGTCAAGAGTCGGTTTTGACGATGATCCAGGGCTCATGACCTGTTTGAACTAATGCAGAGAAGAAAAGAATGATATTGGTTTTATCTCAGGAGAAGGTTGCCTCAGCGAGGAGGACGTCCTCCCTGGGCGTAACGGTGCTAGGCCTAATACGGCAACCGGCCAGGTCTGCATATCTCAACGAAAAATAGCAGGTCCGATCTTGTAGTATCCTAGATAATACAATTATTGTTAGCTTCTTGTGGTAAAAGGCTTTGGGTTATTTTTGCCGTATGACAGACTCTAATGGTCGTGTTTGTGCTTTGCTAGATGCTGTATCTTCTCCTCTTCTCTCTTATTATTCCAACTAAAACCCCAGGGCGTCTTCCTTTGATCGCTAAGGCAGAAAAAATAACAAGAGGGTGGGAAACGGATCAGAGCAAGTAGGTGATACCGCAGGTGTTGACGATCGTAAGTACGGAGCAGTAGGAGAAAACAGATTGAAGAGATGATTACGAATGACAAAATCTAGTTTACATGATCTCCCCCCCCTATTTATGCTTGAAATCTCATCAGCTGGAATATTCCACAAGATCCAGCTGAAACCATTCCCATACGCCCGATGATTGATCAACTAAAACACCTTTGTCTGTTTTCCTAGATCTTTGATATCTCATATGTACTATCTGTTAGGCGTTTGCCACTTACTACCCCTTTGTCGTAAACCGATGCTTGGCAAGCGTCTAGATCAAATAAACTTGTAACTAAACGACGGTTCGTGTAGTTATTCTGATAACGAAAGGGCAGGATGCCTAAGTAATATTCAAAGATGATCCGAGTTTACCGTGTTCTAAGAGTAACAGAATACTCAAGGTTAAACAGTTAATTCAAGACGGTAGAGTAAAACTAAATACATGGTAAATGGGTGTCCTTATATACTCCATCGTCAACATAGCAAACAGAGCCAGGCTCTGTTTCGCTCTGTTACCCTAACCCTACCGGTTACGGATAATCCTTTGTTCCATCGTGCATTAGCTTCTGTAGGAACTAGTCTGATCTATTGGCTGTGACGCTGCGATTCTCTGACACCCTTCTGAACAGTACCAGATTGTTCAGGCTTTCAACAGCAGGTAGACATAGAAGAACAAACCTGTAAGTGGCAGGAATACCAGATTATGACCTCAGGGTATCCAGTTTCGCAGTTCTTTGTAAGGAGAGGGTGAGGACAACACACAAGGAACCTTGGAAATATATACAAGTATAGAAAAGTGTTCCTATATACATAATCTAAACCACGCAATATATATTCTAGACACAAAAACCTTAAGTATTGTACACGCCGCTGATAACTGATAATTGATCTCATACCAACGGACTTATTCATCCTTGATATTGACTTTCCACTTCTTCTGCTCCATCGTCTTCGTCAACTTCTTTGATCAAGTCATGCATATTATCTGCTTGACCGGCATTCGCATACACCCATCTAACGAGTCTTTTTCTCAAGGTCTTTCGCTTATTGGCTTCCCCTTTCCGTAGCCTTCTTAAATGACCGCTCGTCTCCCGATCAATCTCGTCTTTATCTCGCTTGAACCGCCGATATCGTTCCACACAGAAGTCAAGAACCTCGTAGACCTCGCGCCTGAATTGATCTGTTGTTGCGGTCGATGGGGAATGTGTGATTTCTTTGAACTCCTTCACTGCAGCGCTAGTGATGATTCGCAGCGTATTCAGGTTCGGGATCACCGCCTTGCGCTGTTTCTCCCAGAACCATGGCCAATCGAATTCAAGTTCGAGATGCTCCGTCGAAGGGTCAGCGCTCTTGCGTAGCCGATACAGTCCATCTTCCGTGAGTCGTGGTGCGTGAGATCGTTCAATATCGACGCACCACATTTTCCACATGTCCATTCCGATTTTGCTGCCGCGGGTTTCTACCAGAGCATTGAGCAGAACGTGGAATGCCACCGACGGAATATAAGGCAGTGCATCTCGTTGTGATGGATTTGTGTAACGGAGTTTCACTTCACCACACGTTTGAGCAAGTCTTCCGGGGGTTGAAGAGAGCACACTGTGCCATCGATAAATCGCTCGGTCATAATGAAGATTAACTTTCTTGTCGAAATGTCTTTTGGGGTTGTATTCGCCGCTGAGAATACGACGCAATAGATCCTCAGCCCGTAGGAGCGATTCTTCGGCCTCTTTTGCCGTTGGACATTCCCAAATTTTCTTTTCTAGACGAAGAATAACGGATGCTAGTGTGGCCAGCATGCTCTCACCCCATGTCTTTTGTCTGTGTTGACGTAAGAGATCGAGGATCTGCTCTACTTCATCCCACTGATTAAACACAATGCGGAAATTCGCTAGCGCATTAAATGTGTTTCGGGAGATGGGAGATCTGAGCTGCTGTATGACAACATCACCAAGCTCACGGTTTCGCGTCGCTGCAGCGAAGCGAAGAATAGATGGCGCCAAGCTCTGATCACCATACGATTCGAAAGAAATAGCAGGCCCATCTGCGTCTGATGAAAAAAGTAGCCATTCTCCGAAGTCAAAGGCCTTAGCAGTTGTGACTAAATCTAAGAGATCAGCTAAAGTGCCATTAGATAGTGTTGGAATTGATGACTGATCAATCCGAACAGAGGCCTCCGGAAACAAATCTGGCTCGGGTGAAGGCGCGTGAAGGCTCTTGGCCTGTTTCTCCTGGCCCAAAAATTCCAGTATGCGATCCATTTTGCTGGTATCGATGGTTTTAAGCAGTCGAGTGAATATCCTCATAGCGCTCTCAATTTCGCGATCACTTGCATATAAACGCAAATTCTGTTGCAGTATTCCCGCGAGCATAGATGATGTGCTATATATCTCGTGTTTCCTCAGTGCAGAAAGTCTTTTATGATCGGTTGGAACAGAGTCATCCCAAGGCGGCATAGGGGGTGGTAAAACGTCCATGACTCGCTCCAGCAATCCTGCGTCCATGTCTGGCCGTAATGTTTGTACTTCCAGCACTTGAACGACCTGGCGACTTGTACTGTTCAAACTGGAGGCTTCTCCCTTGCTGTGCGGTTGTTTTATGTCATTCAAAAATGCGAGTGACTCAACCACATCTTCGGCATCAGGACAATCGAATTTGACGTCTGTCTTCACGCAATTAGCGGCATGGGCTGCTAAAGACGTGACGACTTCAGTACTGATGGCGAGTTTCCCTAAGCCATGGAAAGATCCCGATTTGTTTTTCGCCTCCTCGGGAGTCCTTTGTATATCCGGATGCGGCCAGAAGTCATCGGTGTCAATATTAGTGTCACTGATTAAGTCGGGCTGATCAAGCAGAGGAATCCATGATATATTCTTCCAAGCCGCTCCGTAATTCCCTCCTTGCGCATGTCTGAGGATCCATACGCCCTCCTTTATGTGGCCCTGCTCAATGCAAGACCACAGAATAAACTCTAGCCAAATCTCGTGACCTAATTGGCGGACACCCATCTTGAAGGAGCGATAAGGGGAATGTTTACCAGCAGCTTTTGCTTCGGCCGTCACGTTGGCTTGATGGACCAACCATGCTGCGTCTGACAGGACATTCATGATATGCGTGGATAACAAGTACATTCCTGGAGGTCGAAAAATATTGTCACCATCAAGACGCTTTGAAAATTTATAGATCGCATCCGAGACCTTTCCGGAATGGTGAAGGCGAGCAAGTGTCTGATAGACATATGACATGGCCAGCTCAGATTTTTGTACCGTCTTATCCGCAGCCGCCACTACAATGAAGCCTAGAGTCTGCCAGATCTCTCCCATTATGGCCAACCTAGTCAAAGTGTCTTGCGGTTCATCTGTAAAACGTTCCATAGAACTCCGGACTGGAAGTCTTTCAAAGCCGGAAGCAATAGAGACGCCTGTTCTAGACTCTTCAAGTGAACTCGCGTATGATTCACTAGTGATCAGTTTCAAATCGAGAGGTTGCCAACTCAGATTAGACGGAAGCCCTTGAATACACTGAGAGTTTTCTTGAAGGTTGTCCGCGGCATCTAGCATCTTCGTGATTAGTGCATGAACGGCAGGCCATCTTCGCAGCGTGAAACCGAGATATGCAAGCAGATCTAAGTCCCCCAGGAGGCGTGCATGGCGTATAATTTCTGCAATCCTCTCGCCCTCCCTATCGAAATTATCATGAGATATCTTGACATGAAACGAGGCTAGCGTTGGAACGTCGTTCGATGTACTAGCGTCACGCAAGTCTGGAGGGAGGTACGGTTCGAGCTGTCGCATCCAGGCTGCTGCATTATGAGGGTCTCGCGGCCTGACTGCGGAAAGTCTTTCTGAGTAGACATATTCGCTCTTAGTCGAAACGAAAGGAACCGGATTCCTTAAGACGCTCGCCCGGGTCTGCGGAGCTGTTGCGATTGTTCTAGTACGCAGTCTGGTAGGGGGTCTGCTAACAAAACCAGAAGCTAGGATGGAAGTCGTCAACCCATAACAGCGATTGATATAAAACCTGGAGCCCAGCTGGAGAGGACGGCCAGACCGCAGGCAAATTCTCATGACCCGGAATAGATGAGCGTGGAATGGTGATGCGGATTGAGGATTGAGACACAACGGACGAGCTTTTCACACTCCGGAGGCATATCTGACACCGGAGCTCAATTTAGCAGTATATTTTGGCCCCAGAAGGGCAAAAAAGACAGCAAAGAACGCTCGGACGCATGAAAAAGGGAGAACATCGAGGTATGTACACTGGACTGAGCATACGAGCCGGAAAAGTTCG
The DNA here is from genome assembly GCA_023625875.1 of Trichocomaceae sp. PYS4502. Classification (NCBI taxonomy): domain Eukaryota; kingdom Fungi; phylum Ascomycota; class Eurotiomycetes; order Eurotiales; family Trichocomaceae; species Trichocomaceae sp. PYS4502. The sequence continues at coordinate 145,310 of JAMAFX010000009.1, forward strand.
CGGAAATTATTTGCTTAGTCATCTTACACCAGCTGTGGCCAATCAGCGGAAGCCTCCATCTGCATACAACGAATTTAGGGCTACATTCAATTCAGCCATTTAAATGAGCCACATATCTAGTTATACATACATGCGTAATATCAATGAATATGGCACCTAAGAATTGATGGGAACTGCCAAACAATAACGTCGACAAGTTGCTGCTTGCCTGGCAACACAAACCCTACAAACAAAGCTTGAACAAGCAGGGTTGTCAAGAGTCAACCAAGCTGATACCAACAACTTAGGCCTAGGTGAGCAACGGAATGTATTATGAAAGAAATCGACAGGTCATCACTCATTGACAACGTTTGTAACAGGGTATATGAAAATATAAGCCAACAATAACTCCTTGACATGTAGTCAATATGCGCCAATACCAATGGAAACTGCAAGTCAGTTGCGCAAAAGAGATGATAGACATGCAGAACTTATAGTTCGTCGACTTCGGCCATTTCCAGGTCTTCGGCAGACTGAAGCTCGCCGCCCAATTCCTGTTCGACTTCTTCGACCACAAAGCTCTCGTAATCTTCCAGCCCTTTCTGTATATGAACCTTGAAACGAATTATATCGTTCAACATGCTTTCTACCCCCGTGTGAAGCTCTTCACGAAGTTGGTTTGCACGTAATGTAAGTTGTTCATATTCAACATCCGTATTCATTTCCCGTTGTTCCATGATTTGGACGCTTTCAATTAATGACGCGCGCATCTTTGCCAACTCCTTTTCCATTTTTTCGATCTGAGCATCGGACTGAACTTTCTGTGTGGTTGTAATCTCCTTTGTGCGCTCGAATTCCTCCTCGGCGGCGCGTCTCCGATGTTCCAAGGCCTCAATTTCACTACGCTTCTCGTCCATGGCTTCCTTGATATCGTTGAGGAGGTCACGATCAGCCATATCTTTTTCTGCAGTTTTCTTCCTCCGTTCATTCACTTCCTTCCGGAAAGAAATCAGATTTGCACGAACGACTCCTCGAAGGTCAAGCTTCACTAAATCCATTGGCTGGTGACCGTGCGTATCCGCAAGAAGTCGATAGCCTTCGTTTAGACGAATCTCATAGTCTTCACCCTTGGCATTGACGGCAGATTCTGGAATCAAGCTATTTTGGTAACCTAGTGTATTGTAAATTTTCACCACCTGCTCCAGATCTTCAAGCTTCTGGTTAGCTTCAGTCTCCTTCTCCATAACACGCGAGTGGGTTTCCTCCAGTCGGCCTGCAGTATCCTCAAGGCTGCGCTGCAGCCGCTCTCGCTCAGTGTTCATGCGATCAATATCCTGAATCGTTATACCCTGGCTATCTACCCTTGCCTGTAGACCAGATCTTTCTTCTTCAGCGGTCTGCAGTTCGTCTTCGGTCTTCTTGATCTCTTCCTCAAGGAACTGAATGCGATTCTTGTACTTGTCGATTTTGCCTTGAACATTCGAGTTGTAATCCTCAAACTTGCGTTTGTCATCTTCAAGGATGCTAAAGTGCTTATCAAGCTTAGCCATATCTGGTGCATGCTTCTCTAGGTCCTTGAGCTGATCGCGAAGGGCCTGGTTTTCGGCTTCCAAAACTTCGAGTTCTCGAACATATTTTTCATTTGACTGCTCAAATTCCGCTGCCATAGCTTCAACATGGGGAACGAGGCGCTTCTCGGCTATTTCGTCGTCTTCATCTTCCCCGCCCTGCAACCAATCATGATAAGCCCCAGTCAAGAATCGGAAAATGATACGATCCCCTGAGATATCTACACCGGCCGCAGCACATGCATCGTCATATTCACCGACAGAGTAATGGTCCAGCATTTTTGCAAGCTGCATCATCCAATGAAGCATTCCAAGAAAAGTTGACCAGTTTTGACCGCCTACTGCAGCAATTTGCGACTTGGTTATACTTTTCTCGTAAGGATAGCGCAACTGTTTCAAAATTGGCGGTACTTCAGCTTCAATGCTTTTTTGAAATTTGTAGCTTGGATCAATTCGCCGATAAAGCCATTGGAAAATATACGTGAAATCCTTTTGCGTAGGCGATTTCAGGGAATTCTGTCCAAGGGAGTGTTTCATTTCCAATTCAAAGTTGTTGTGGGTTAAATATTCCAGAAGCTCTTGAGCAATGCGTGTCTGAAAAGATCGATCTCTTAAGGGGCGCGGATCTTTTGGGACACCTGCAGGAACAGGCCCTTGGGTGAAGAATGATTGATGAGCCATAGGCCCCCCAGCCATAGATGGCCGTGAGAAAACGCTGCTCCTCCGTTGAGGATTTTTCTGTGAGGCGCTGTTTACAGGAAACGCGCCAGGGGCGTAGCTGAGTCGTCCAACGCCTGTGTTTTGGAACACATTGTTGGAGACAGATCGTCTGACGGAGGAAAGACCAGCATCAGGTCCGAAACTACCTGAAGATGAACGCTGGAAATTGGGCTGCTGAAGGCGGCCATGTGAGTTAAAAAGCGACGTTGAGCGCGAATGTTGAGAAGTGAATGGAGGATTCTGATGGATGCCAATTGAACTCGGACGTTTCAGCGCAGATGATGGCTGGGGTAAAGAAGAGAAATTCTGCACACTTCCCAGCGTCTGTGCCGACGACTAGGTCAGCAAGAGTTAATGCACTATTCAAATCAGGCAGATCGCATAGAGAAAAAGAAGGAAAGACTGGTCTCCTTACTTCGCGCGGCCGCTTGATGCTAAACAAACCCGTATCTTGCGACATGATGCTGTATCTGCCCAGAGGGATCGTGTGTTCGGAGAGAAAAGTAATGCGCAGAGAGACGTAGCAGCTTCATATACAGCCAAGTTATATAGCCCGGTCCAATGCTGGTTTGCCAAAAAATGAATGTCCAACGTATGCGCGCGAGCCAGATAGAAAATGCGCAGATGTAAACAAAAGGCGGCGGTTTCGCTTGTCTTGGCAAGAGGGATGCGGATTGTCCCAGAAAGGCAGGCGGTCAACGGGCCGAGGAGCATCACGTGCGATGCTGGAAACGGATTAGCGCAGACTGAAGTTCCGAGGTCCAACAATTGATTTGACCTCATCACATCCCAATGCTATACAAAACCATCAGGCTTGCATTTCCCATGCTGCTTGGTCACTGGAAATCTGTGGCTTTTGTTGTTCCAAGTTAAAGAGCTATATATATTAGATCTGCTCGATCTACGGATTTGCCGGTATGGCTCGAGAGGAGCTCATCTCCTCGGCTGTGAGTTGCTTCCGACCAACGTGCTTTAGTTCGAGCATTGCTAATTCGGCTCATATGTGTCCATAGGTTGCCTGTATGCTCCATGCAAATTCCGTATAGTTATTATGAGCGCATCATGCTGATATGTCACAGTTCTCCAGGATCCGTCTGTAGCAACCTCGCCGCTGGAGAAGCAGGTCGCCTTTTTACAGTCAAAGAACCTTACACAGGAAGAGATAGATATTGCTATTGCAAGAGCGGGCGAAGAGACCACCCAAGCGACGACAACAACAACAACAACTACTCCCGTCGGATATAATCAACAGCACTCTCCTGTTTATCGGCCAGCGACTACTCGGCCAGGCTATGGGTATGCGCCGTATGGCCAATGGCAGCCTCCTCCAGAGTAAGCGGCCTCGGGGGACTCTGTGCTCTATTCTGGATGTTAATTTTGTTTTAGGGTGCCAAGAAGGGACTGGCGAGACTGGTTTATAATGGCGACAGTGACTGGGGGTGTCGGGTATGGATTATATGTCTTGGCAAAAGTAAGTTCAAGCTTGTGTATCTTCCCCATGAATCAGAACACGGCTAAATCGGGTACAGAGATATGTGGTGCCACTTATAGCTCCTCCCACCCCTCCACAGCTAGAACAAGATAAACAAAGCATTGATGACGAATTCGCCCGTGCTTTTGCCTTGATCGATCAACTATCCACGGATACAGCGGCTTTGAAGTCAGCGGAGGAAGCGCGAACAGAACGCTTAGACGCTGCTCTTCGCGAAGTTGAGAATGTATTATCGGACTTGAAGTCATCCACACAGCGTCGAGATGATGAAACTCGGCGAATAGGTGACGAAGTCAAGAATCTCAAGGAGAGCATTCCTAAAACGCTCGAAGGCGCAAGGGAAGGAAACGAAGAACGACTTAGAGAGCTTGGTACAGAGTTGCGAAGTCTGAAAACCTTGTTAAATAATCGTCTCGGCGCTGGAAGCTCCGTTGCTACACCGACGCCAGGGCGCCCAGTTGGATTGACCACCACCGCCGATTCAGCGTCATCATCCACTCCCGGTGGCTCTGCGACATTGCCGTCTACTACAGCGTCGGCCAGTACCCTTCCTGCTTCTGCACCTACTAGTCAGACTCCCAGTTCTATAACTCCCAATATTGCTCTGTCGACTTTGGGCAGATCTGCTTCAATTCCCGCCTGGCAGATGGCTGCTGCCAACAGGTCAAAAACACCGTCGCAGCCAATTTCATCTACACCGGGCGAGGAGTCGCAGAGCAACGCGCCAGCGAGCTAGATAAGATTCCTTTGTATTCTACAGACGAGACTCGACATAATTCTTACTCGAATTGCAGTATACTTTACACGTAGAAACTGCGAATAGCGTTCTCTTCAACGGAGTCTATAATATTCAATATTGTATGCCTGAATTTCGCCGCGGAGGAGACAAGGTGGGTCCATGACCTCATTGGTCAAACGGAAGTTGAAACTAGTGAACACTGAACGTTCTCGATCAACCTTCTTTTCGACCTTTCATTTCGTATACGGTAGTTATACGCTGTTGTATGAGATGGACCACGAACCATCTAACATGCGTGCAGCCGGCCGCCATCATGGTCATAGATCCCACACTCGTTCTATGTCACCCCGCTCCGACAATCACAGTCACGACAGGGTTCGCGATCGCAGCCGCAGTCGCAGACACCATCGAAGCTCACACTCACCTGGCCACACCTCAAAGCCTGGCGATAGACACAGAGAACGGAGACATCATCGACATGAACGCAACGAGCTTTCTCCGGTATCCGCGGCACCCCCTATCCTGCCATACAATGCGAGACAACTGTTGAGGCGGGATCTTTCTCCGCTAGAGCCTCTGTTTGCGATGTATTTGGATATACAGAAGGGGATTATAATTGAGGATTTGAGTGAAGACGAAATAAAGGGGAGGTGGAAGAGTTTTATAAAGAAATGGTAAGTAACTAGTCCTGACATGTGTTACGAAAAAGCACAAGTCAGTGGCAGAGTGCACATGGAGATCGGGAAGAAAGAAGAACAAGACACCAACTGACATATTAGGAACCGTGGAGAACTCGCCGAAGGGTGGTATGACCCTGCCACCTTCGCGAAAGCTAAAGATAGCTTGAACAATGAGCGCCCAAGTCCAGGACGAAATATGAGCAGGGACTCGGCATCTGTCAACCCACCAGAGACATCTGGAAATGAAGGCACTACGGCACCAAACGAAAGAGAAAGGGATGTGGCTGTAGTAGAAGACGAAGACGATGAGGACTATGGACCTAAGCTTCCTCACGGGGCTCTTGCCTCCAGGGGCGTCCCATCTGGTCCGACGATACCAAATCGCCAAGACATAGAACTTCAGCGTGGTACGAATTTATTCTACTTCTGATCAGTCGTACATTTTTTTTTCACGTCTAACAGTTGAATCAGAACAAGCTCGCGCAGACCGGGAAGCTGCCCGCTCGGCCGCCCACGCTCACCGCAAAGAGGATATACTGTCCCACAAAAGCCAACTCCGCGCATTCGAGGACGAAATTGCCCCTCGGGCAGAACCCGGCACACATGAACGCAAGATGGAGAAAAGGAGAGAGGCAGCAGCAGCGAATCGGGAATTCGCATCCGGCAGAAGAGGGGGTTCTCCAGCGATGGACGCCCCGCCGGACGCAGAACTAATGGGTGGTGGTGGCACTGACGATTTGCAAGCACTGAAAAGAGCAAAAGAGCAAGAGTCAAGAAAGAAGAATGAGAGGGAAAGGCGTCGGGAAGAAATTTTAAGGGCGAAAAAAGCAGAGAGAGAGGAACGCTTAGCCGAATACAAGCAGAAGGAAGAAGAGACTATGGGGTGGTTGAAGGCTTTAGCCAAGCAGCGATTTGGATAATTTCCAAGTATATTTGCTTTAGGATTTTTTTGTGTGTGTGAAGCCATCTATGCGGAGTACCTAGGTACACGACATTTCACGGGGATGTGGCATATTGAAGATACATATATAGATTTGGCTACCTAGGTAAACTATGGTTGATCTTTGCTAATGATATATCATACCTATCTAATTAAGCCACGTGATGGCTGCTCGATTTTAAAACATATGTATCCATGGGCAAGTTTGCATTTTATCAATATACCGTTTTCGGTCTAACGAAAGTTCGGAGTTGAACTCATTTCGCCATGTTCATAGGGACGAATTCCGGAGCGTCAGGCTTCAGCGTAGTTTTATCAGTCTTACTACCAAGACCAACCTGCTGCTGCCACAGCCGAGAGTAGTATCCATTGTGCCTGACAAGACTTCGATGGTCTCCTCGCTCCACTATGCTTCCTTCCTTGAGCACCAGTATCTGATCTGCCTTGATGATTGTTGATAATCGATGCGCTATAACAATCGTAGTTCTCCCTGCCGTCAACTGCGCCAGACTGTGTTGAATATGTGCCTCGGTCTCACTATCCACAGAACTCGTTGCTTCATCGAGAAGTACGAATTTCGGATTTTTGATTATCACCCTGGCTATTGCTACACGCTGGAGTTCCCCTCCGGAGAGCTTGACGCCTCGTTCGCCAACTTTAGTTTCATAACCGTCTGGAAAACTGAGAAATCTTTCATGAAGTCTCACTGCCGCACAAGCATTGTGGATTTCCTCGACTGTAGCCGTTTCCTTCGCATACTTCAAATTATTGAATATGGTGTCGTTAAAAAGTGCGGGATCTTGAGGAACGACGCCTATGCTATCTCGAAGACTTTGAAGTGAGACATCGGAAATATCCTGGTCATCAATTTCAATAGATCCATAATCTGGATCGTAGAGGCGGAAAAGAAGCTTTAGAACGGTCGACTTCCCGCTTCCTGTTTCTCCGACCAACGCAATTGTCTGCCCCGGCTGAACCTCAAACGTAATACCCTTGAGTGCCTGGCGCCTTTTATCGTATGAGAATGTTACATCGTTAAAGCTCATAGCGCCCTGCTGAATTCGTAGTCTCCTTGCGCCAGGTCGATCTCTGACGGAGGGTACTTTCCTCAACAACGTGACAAATTCTTCAGCATCTACCAAATCGAGAGTGATCGAGGTGAACCCGCTAGAGAAGAACTGGAGTGGCCCAGAGAGCTGAGCCCAATATCCAAGTAGCATAACAAAGCTTCCGACTGGCTTGATGTCTTTTGAAACCTGGTACGCAGCAATCAAGCAGGCGCCCATTAATCCGATAGACAGAATTGATGATTGTACAAGGGCTTCAACTTGATTCCATTTTCGGACAGACATTTCGGATCCGAGACGGTCATCTACTGCGAGCGAGTGACGACCTTTCTCGAAATTGACTTTATTGAAGTACGTAGCAGTGTACCAGTTGTTTGTTGCTTCGCAACGAATGTTAACTTCTTTTCCAATAGCTGAGATATAGTCCTTGCGTTTGGATCTTTGCATTGCAACTATTCTGCCGGAAGACCACAGGAAAAGCCCTATCACTGCCGCTGTGATTAGGCCCATATAGGCGCCAAACATGACATGAAGTACGGTCACCGCAATGAGGAGATCCGACACCATTGGCCCAAGCTGGAAAAGTACGGTGCGTACCACATTTCGAATAACCGTTCCACGGCTGATTGAATGCCACACTGATCCTGAACTCTTGTCGTCATGAAAATCACACGAAAGGTCCATAACTTGGTCAAATCCAGTAACTACTATCCGCTGATAAGTGTGTCTTTCCAAGGGCAACCACATGTATGCTCTGAGAACTGAAATGCCACCACTGGATTCAAGTAGTCGAGAGAAGACGAGCAAGGCAATGTTCTTCCAAGGAAGGACTTTGTTTTGTGCCAACGTATTCGTGATTATTCCAAGCTGGATCGGAACATATACAACGAGCATACGGTCAGCAAGTAGGCAAAGACCAACTCCTACGAATAGTAGCTGTAGTCTGAATCGGCCCTTAGGCCATAAGAGTGGGAGAGCGAACTTCAAAATTTCCAAGCTCTGTGATAACACAGATTTGCCTTCCTTAGAGTCGGACTCGTCACTGGTTTCGACATCGCCCGATGATCCGTTGCTATTGACTGTGGAATAACCAGCATTATTTCCTGAGGGCGAATCGTGCAGTAAAGGACGACGTGCATCACTATTAGAGTCCTCTTGATCGTACCTCCAAGCCACGGCTTTGTAGAACACTCGTGATACTGCTAGGCTGCAGAGGAGAAATATCGCCACAAGGCGTACGATCTGCAGCGCAAATGTAATTCTATGGAACGTGTCACTCGGCCTGGAATGAGGAACAAGGAGTATTGACTCTCCAATAAGATAGATTGCCCAAGAACTCCACAATGGAAGTCCAGGTGAAGGGGAACCGTTGGTGAAGACAGCAACTAAAAGTGTCCATACTAATATCGACCCGAGGGAGAATATAATGCTATTTTCGGAAATGTGTTGTCTTCCATAGAAGCTGGCGTGGAGTAACAATGCCGCGTCGGTGCCATAACTGCAAAGGACGCATATCATCAACGCTAATGTAACGCCGCCAATAGCTCGTGGTAATTGCACTGATGACGATGGTGCTCGGTCTGCGGCGAACATACAGCTGAGAGCAGATGTCGCAATGTAGAATAGCCCGGTCGATAAGGGGAGAAGTGACTGCAGGCCATCATACAAAGCGGGAGCCAGCACGTCCGTTGCCGCTGTGGCTGGGAACGACATAATGCAAAGTCTCACCACAGAGAAGCACTGGTCGACCGACCGCAAACAACATATGATTCCGTATAGTTTTGTGGAGAGAGACACGGGGGCTTTGGGAGTTTGAAAGGTGAAGCAGACAACGAGTTGAGTCGGAGATCTCCCGGTGTGAGGAAGGAGGCGGCTGAGAAGTCACGTTTTTTCTTTCTTTTTTTTCCCTCTGAAGGGGGCGAATACAACTCCAAAGGTTTCCTTTTCCTTGTACACGTTCGTTCGTATCTCGCTGGCTTCTTCTTGAATGTTCTGTTCCGATCAAGTGCTTCATTTGATTATGTATCTAGTTCTTCCACGAGCAATTTACTGGCAAGCTATCACATCAATCATCCACGTCACCCCTTGCCTTCTGCATCAGATATCAGCGTCTCTCCAATATTTTCGGCAATTGGCGATGAAAGAGGTGAGCCAGATCAACAATGGAACACTCTATCCGCGGGGAAATCCCACTGATCATTGATGCGGGACTTTTACTGAAGCTCGGGCCAGGCAAAATTGGGTCGCTGCCACTGCTGTCTGCTGGTCGCTGGTGGCAATGCGAGAAAACCCCATTCAGGTCTTTGCAGCACAAGGAATTTCTGACTGGGTGTCTTGCAGCGGCTTCTTCTTTAGAGCATGCTCATTTGTTGGATGCCAGTCCCGAGAGATGCGATACATTGTAAATTGACCTGGTGTTGGAAGCCTAAGCTTGGACAACGTTTCCAGGTTTACCATCCCTTCCGATTGGGGATTAATTAAAAGGAAATAAAGTGAGCTCATGGCCAGCCAGCGTAAAGGCAAGATTGCATATCGGTATCCGGTATAGGTCGGCTAGTTCTGCGAGAAGAGAGTGCTCACGGCTCAGTGCTCGAGCCTGGGAGTCAGATTTAGACTTTTCGTCCAAGATCTAGGTTGGCAACGAGTCTCATGTCTGGATCATCGACAGTGGCGCCCTTTGGCTCAGTAAAGAATGGTTTTATAGCAACGTTAATCGTCGCTTCGAACAGTCGACCAACAACGGCACGTTTGAGCTCTTCTCCAGTCTGCGCGAAATCTGGAAAGGCGTTCACTTCAAGAAGCCATGCGTTTCCTGTCGAGTCTACCAAATAGTCCAGTCCAAAAAGTTCAAAGGCATTAGGCAGCGTCTGGAAGTGTACAAGCATCCCTCGAGAAGCGGCCTCAAATGTTTCCCCGGTGACTGCGCATATTTGATCGAACACCCCGTTCTTCCAGCCAGGCTCCAGTCCAGGAACATGGTCATCCAATGACCAGTAACGTCTTACTGTGCCTTCTGCAGAGCTGCCATTCTCTTGAAGACAAGTGTTTGTCAAATGTCTACTCAAGTCTCGAACGTCGTCCTCCTCTTCCCAAGGAGCCTTATATGACTTCTCCGCAAACAGAGCAAGCATCTCCCTGAACACGTATACCTTAAGAGACCCTACTGCAAGCACGTAAGTACGAATATGAAATTTCCTTCCAGATGCTGAAGGTAAAAGAAGGGGAGGATGTATGTATGGCTGGGCAACAAAGTGCCGAAGTTGAGATGTCACAACCCCTTGGTCGTTCTTCGGATTTAATCTCGATCCCGATTCGTCTTCTGCACTATCCTGGTTCTCGTCCTCATCTTCTGTATCTTCGTCGACCTCCCACTCTTCGAATATTGCTTGAAGTTGAGCTTCGCTGTTGAATAGGCGGATGCCCTGTCCTCGATCACTCATTCCCGGCTTCAAAATCCACCATTCCCTTTCATCTTCTGGTTTCGTCTCATTCAACTCCAGACTTTCACGTAGTTCATAGGCTTCAAGCAATGCTTCATCGAGAAATTCGGCAAAGTCCAGTTCAAAGTCAAATGCTGGTTTAAAATGGGATTTCAGAATGGTATCGGGGTACTTCGAAGACCAGTTTGCGATCGTGGTGGAAAGGTAGTGTTTTCTAATGAGAGCCTTCCGGATCACGAAAGAATTCGCCAAAGATGTTAGCGGGTGCGACATGATATGATCGAAGTCAATGTCCTCGTAGGCTCGATACTGCAGCACGGGTTGAGAAGGATCCGGAAGCTCAGCTATTGACTTGATCATCGTGCAGTGATTTTTGTCCACGAGCACATTAAAGAATTCTTCAAGTAAAGGCTGAACATATTTATCTTCATAATTGAGAATGCAGTAAAAGTCGAGACTTTCATTTGTTTTGCGTCTAGACAGAGTGATTAGAAAAATTTAAGTCCTTCAGGCATAGCACGACTGGTACAGTTGCAAAAAGTCTATAACTCTAGGTCTAGGCTCTCCATATCTGCCTCGTAGTATCAACAACATCCACTCACCCTAGCGTAATCTCTCCTTGAATGCCTGCGGCGTGCATGAAATTCGCTTTGAGAGGAGTGACACTAATTTTATAATGATATATATCAGCAAAATTAGTATGCAGTATCATCTAGCAAATGGCGTACCTTGTCATTCCTTCTTTCACTGCCCAGCCGTCATTCCCAGCTTCACTCTCTTCCACGCTCCGGTATACGTCTGTCAATCGGGGCGACCACTTAAAGTGCTTGTGCTGTAGTAATGACTTCCTTTTCGGCACAGTTTGTCCCTGGGAGGGGTCGTCGTCCAAGTGACCCTCGCTCTTTTCTCGTAAGCTCTGCTCTTGAAGACCGGGCTCGTCGCCTGAAGCAGATGCATCAGTTGCCTCGAAGCAGCTACCAGTCGACCAGCGGTTGTCAAGCATATTCGTATACAAAATTTTATTCTTGCTCATGCCGGGCTCAAGGGGCACATTCACTGAATATAAATCGACGGCTTTATCCCAATTGGCATGTAGGTATTCTATTACTCGCACTGAATGCTGGGACGCCTCCGCGATGACCACTGGATCGTGGTGTCTGGAGCTAAATGCATATGATAGCGCGATAGCCTTCTTGCCTGACACTGCAGCTTCCATAGCACCTCCTAACGTACCACTTGATAGCGCGAACAGAGCAGTCGTGTTTCTACCGTAGTTGGGCCCGGAGACCACCAGATCAATTGGGCCCCGGTCTTGGAAGTAGTGATACAGCCCAATCTGGACGCAGCTAGCAGGCGTGGAATCAATCAACACCCACTCGTCGCCATCTTCGTCTTCACTGCCCCGAGGCAGAGGGTGAACGGTACCGTCATCTTGGTGCAGTGTTCCAGGGCGGAAATACGTGGGTTTCACCGATGCGCCTACAATATGTGCTTTGCCAATCCAGGACCGCTGTTGGTTAGGAAGTATTACCGATACTGTATGGCCAGCGCTTTGCAAGGAATGAACCAATGAATGAACGTAAGGAGACGACTGGTTCGACGGGGGGCCGTCGTCGTTTGTAACCTAGATGTACCGCGGGGTAATCCCATCAGCAACGATGTTATATGCTTCGAATTGCGATTGAAATGCGCAGATGCGCAAAGATAAGCGTATGTTATAAACTATTCGTGTGAACATACCAGGACGTGCATTATGAGGTCTGAATCGGTCTTCAGGAAAAACACGAGGAAGCGCAGGAGAAAAAAATTTAAAGGAAATGGTGCGGGTACTACCCAAGGTACGCCATCGGGTGATGAAGTTGTGGTATGATCAGTCCCCGCTGCAAACACATAGAGACACACGTGTCCGTCAACATCTAATATTGCACTACGTAGTACGTTCCTTCTGGCTTGGTGATTTAACTTGCTTTCTTCTTTCTTTGATTATGCTACGCGAGACACGCAGATTCGTGGGATCTATCTGCTCCGATATATGCATTGGGCGCGGGACATAAAGTATACAAGGGGCATAGTCATTGGAATTTTCATGTATGGGCTGCTATAACAGTTCATTAACTATCATGATGCTGGCAAGCCAGACAAGTGGCTGCGGCGACGTTGGGCCCCTAAGCTGTTATGGCCATCAAACGCTGTCCCCCGCCCTGAATCGCTGTCATGACGGATCGCACTGATTGATTCTGCCTCCTCGGTTTCGTTGTTAAGTGGGGGTATATTAGCTGTTTGCTCGATTTCTTCTTGCTTGGCTGCATCCTCTTCTTCGTCCTTGATTGATCCTTCATTAAACTCCTCCTTGATAGGCGTGTCTCCATCCGCCGTCTTCTCGCCTTTAACCTGGCTACCTCCTTCTGCCTTCGAGCTCCAGTACTGTGAAAGTAGCAGCCACACGATACTGCTGGTAACCATAGAAGCAGACCAGAACATGGTGCTAAAAGTTAAGAATGAGAGAAGCCTCCACCTGTACATTAACCATCTAGCACAGGGGTCAGCCCGGGTCCACAAAAGAGTACGTAGTATCAATCACAACCGACCTTAAACCACTAAACTTAGCTAGAAACTTGACCTCCACGTCGTATACCTGCATTTGGTCACGGCTTTGAATCTCCAGTCTCAGGCTACCAGGGACATTACGCCAGCCTCGTGCAAATTCGATATCTTCAAACATTGGTACATGCAGCGTCTCCGCCTGCCGCTGCCAGCCAACCAGGTAGAATGGCATACGGGCCAGTGTATGCGCCGTCTCCATGAGCGGAGTAGTGTATGTGAGAATCGCCGGGCGTCTCGAATGCGCTATCAGTGACGTGGAAGTATTTGCACCCGTCATTGAGCTCTGGGGAGGGGATAGCAATGCTAAATCAAGCATGAAATTTCCCGCAGCAAGGTTCTCCGGAGTCCGTGGCAGCTTTAGCGATATGCTCACGTCGTACTTTTGGAGGGATATTAGGTCCGCTCCAAGGGCAGTATTCCCCCATGGATACCCGTCTCTTTTGGACAAGTTAGATACTCCAATTTCTAGCAAAAAAAGAGCCATGTATATAATGATGGCAATCATGCTTACCCAAACTGAAGATGCACAACGCGCGTTAGCCCAACTTGAGGGACGTAATTGATATAAAACACCCAATAAGCCACTGCGGCAATGCCGAAGAGCACGACAGACGCGCTAAGGAAGAGTATGGCCCCTAAATACGTTTTCTGGGCCTGTTGAGAAAACAGAGCGCGAAAGGGCGTGGTAACGAGATCCTATGTTTCCCACTGGTTAGTTTTCCTTGGGTGAGGAAGGGAGCCAATTCTGCCTATCTGGACGTACCGCTGCTCGCCATATGGCTGTTGATTCCTCGTCGGAATAATCGCTCTTGTCATCATCCATGCTCGCTGGCTGCGTACTTCATTGATGGGTGCTTTGGTCTGGCAGCGCGTGGAGGAATTGACTCGATTGAGACTTGAAAGTTGAGTGTGATGTCACCGGCTCACAACACGACTAAGCCGCTTTCGAGCGATCACATGCTACAAAATATCTACGCATAATCATATCAGGCAATCTACTACCTAGGCAGTACTTGGGTATTCTGCAACAAGCAACAATGAAGATGACTGTCATAGCACAAATATCAGATTAGAGTAATATCAACCAGTAAGCTGAGAAAGTCGTATTATAATACATTCAATAAATGAGGACGCCCATGCAGTTTACACTCCCCCCGTGGCAAGACATAACCATCAAAAGAACATGAAAGGAAAGTAAGTGATCAAAACACCGCGATCCATTCGCATAATGCTGTGTGGTGCTCTTTACTTTTGGCAGGGTACGTTATCCGCGTTAAATGAAGCCCAAATGCGCCGTGGATGAAAAAAAAGCAACGCGATCAAGAAATGTCAACAACAAGAATGAAGAATGAACAAGAAGACCTTTCCTCCCCCAAACGCCACATGCTGGTTGGAATGAAATTCGTGACACCCAGTCATCAACGACCTCAAACCGCTAGGGAGGATATGTATGGTATTAGACGAATTAAGTCAGAACTCGAGGGCTCTGTTGCTGGATGTGTTGAAGAAGGGCGTCAAAGAGACGGCCAATCTGGGAAATATTAGCATGATTTCTTATGGACACCGAGGATCAAAAAAAAAAAACCGGGCTTACCTCAGGCGCTGCTTGGATGAATGGTAGTCTGAAGAACGTATAGCTTCGGTTCTGCAGGAGCTCCTGAAGAGTGATGATCAAACCCCAAGGATGCGGGCGATGGACAATAAGTCGTTCCAGCAAGACCCGGATAATTTGCTGGCGAATATCTGAGTCTTGCTGCTCAGAGTAATCAATCCCGAATAGCTGCAGGATGGCAAAGCTAAAATAATAAGTATGGCTATTGGGGTACCGCAGTTGGTTTGCCATCGCGCTTAGCAAATAGTACCGAGCCTCTGGATTAAGCACCTTGGCCAATTTGTCCAGTAAAATCAAATGGGGCGACTCATCAAAAGCAGCTCGTGGGTTCCCTTTAGACGCACTGGATGCAACAGCATGCTGACCAATATACAAAACAAATGCGTTGATCAGAACAACATCGACATGTATAGGAGTCAGGAAGAGGCCTGTATCTTGATCGGTAGACTTATATAGAGCATCGCTGATTGATTGGACGATGCTATCGCTGACTGCATTGCTTTGTAGTGCCGAGTCAACGATGTTCTTGATGTTTGCCTGCTGCAAGGGAGCCACAATGTCGCCCGTGATTTTTGGCGCTTCTCGCATTTCTTGGAGTCGATCCAATTTCAGTCCCTCGCGGAATGGATCTGGAAGCTTGTGGAAAGACGATGGATATGCACTCAGAATGAGGTTGCGCAGCTGAGCGCAATGGGCGGGAATGACGTTGCAGAATTGGAAATGATTTTCCGCTACAAACTCGGGGAAGTCATGATGTAGGATCAGAAGAATTCTCAGCACACCCTTGTATAGATCCTTGGCCACGTAGGATACATTTCCTGGCTTCAATTGTTCGCCCATGTATGAGAGCAGAACCTGCATGATCTCACAATATGGTGCCCAGCCCTATAGCATTCATTGTCAGTTATTATTGTGTTGAAGTCGTTTGATTGGGCAAATACTAACCGCCTCATCACCCATGTTCAGCATGCCTGACATAAAAACGCGGTGCGAGACCAGAGATAGCCAGCCATACACAAAAGTTGGAACATATTTGGGTTGCAAGGAGATGAATCTACTAGCAAATGCGAACATCATGTCTTGGTGTTGTTCACTCAGGTGTAGCCCAGATAGGGAATATTCACACAGAATGCTAGAGAAGAGCCTGAAAAACACTCGCTGGTTGAATGCGTCGCCCCGCATGACTTGATGGTGATTGAGAACTAACACCAATAAAGAAAGAACCGAGTCGAGATACGCTGATTTGGAACCCTTGACAGCACCAGTTGTTTCACCTTGGAACTTAACAAGCAGTATCACCAATTTAGCAAGAGCATCGATGTACAGGAATGCCTCGTCAAGGCTACCGTTGGGGTTTTGAGACTCGTGTTCAAACATGGCAACAGAGATATCGACACTGAGCCTGAAGAACAAGGCCGAGTCTTCTTGACTGTTCATCACCTGTCTGTTGTGTAGATCTTTGAGGAAGGCCTGGAAGGTTCGGTCTGTAGCGCCGGCAAATTTATAGACGCCGATCCATTCGCTGAAAATGTATTCCATCTGGTCGCGCTTCGCCCTTGCCTTGTCACTCAAGAAAGGATTAACAACCTCTGACACACCAGACTCGCGTAGTTTACGAATGATATCATTGGCAACAGTGAGGTTTGGATCTTCGACAAGCCACTGAATCATAGCTTCCAGGCTGCCAGAAAAGTCCGACCTCAATGCAGAAGGTTCGTCGTTGAACAATACGCGGTCCATCAGATTGGCTAAAAGATCCAATGCGCTGGTGTTCTTTTGAAGAATCAACTTGTTCAACAGCATATCAACGCGCCGGAGGTCAAGCAATCCCGCATCAATAAGGGCAACAGTAATTGGGACATTGAACATGTGCTCATCGTCAACGTCGGAAAGTATCGCCCAGGTGTATCTTGCGACAATTGACGACATGTCGCATATCTTAGCAAGTAGGCTTACTAAAACCTCAATCTCTAGTGGGCCGTCCGTTTGAGAGTACAAACTGGTGCAAATTTTCAAGCATGTCAACCTCGCGAAATCTTCACCATTTGGAGATGTTATTATGGTGCGGAGGATTTGATTGTAGTCTTGAATCACAGCACTGTCTCTACCGAGGTCTTTGATGTGTTCCTCTGTAGCGCTTCTAGCATCCTGCTGGAGTCCGGAAATGAGAATCTCCACCTTTTCGCGCGGGTTCTGGCTTTCGATGAACCCATTCAATTGGGACTGCACGCTAAGAGCTGAGGCCTGTGGTAGGCGGCCATCTTGTTGGGCCTGTGATGCCTGGTGAGGAACTGCTGGAGGCTCCGCTGGGGTAGAGAGGTTGGGTATGGCTGGATACGACTCCTGAAGAACATCAGGTAGCTGGCGACCGGAATCCGTGGAAGCGTTCTGTAGATGGCTTGTAGTTGGCCCTCTTGTCTGACGAGCGAAGTCTTCGTAAATTGCCAATTGTTCTTTGTTCAGACCACCGGGGATTTGGCGATAGGGCTCAGGAATGAGCATTCCCCACCGATTCATGAGAGAAGGATCGATAAAAGGCTCATTTGGCCTGGCCGCTCTGTGGCGACGACGTGCTTCTAATTGTGGTTCAATTATCTTCTCAATTTCGGGAACAGATTTCTCCTCGGCAGCCTTCTCAACAATTCCACAGGCTGCATCAAGGTTATCGTTGACACACATCAAGATCAGACCCTCGGGCATGGGTTGCTCGGAATATTCCTGCTGAATCATTCTTATATAGTTTGTCATGCTCATTTTCAAAGGTTCCTTGCACGTCACAAGAGCCAAACTGCCAGCTAGTTGTCGAACCATTGTCCTGGCGGCATGTCGTACTTTCTCTTCGTCAGGCTCCATTGCGTAGTCCTTAGAGATGAGCTGAACAGCAGATATCGAGGCAATAGCAATGGACCGTTCCACCACCGGGGTGATTATTTCAGCAATAGCACGCTCAACTGCGGTATGAACGATTTGGCGGAGAATGCTAGGGTCGATCATGCTACTTGCAGAAGACGGGAACACCAAAATCTTGTCGAGACTAGGAAGTGTTGACAGGATAGCAGTAGGAGAAAGTCTCTCGGTTCTGATAGCTTGGTTGATGCTACCTAGAGACATGTCTTCCAACACTTCCAAACCGTCTGGCAGGTTAGCTGTTGGCGGAACTTCTTCGCCTTGCTGTGAACGGTCACGGATGTCAGACGCTGGCTCGATAGATTTGTGGTCCAGATCAAGGTCCTTGCAGAGCACCTCAATCTCAAACTTAAGATTGAGCTTCAACTCAGCATAATGATACAATTCTATCAAGAGGCCGATAATGTCCATTAACCATGGATTAGGGGGCCTGAAAACTGTTGACTTGGCAGCCTGGAGGAGCACTTTGCAAGTGAATGGGATGACCACCATAAGGCGCTGATTATCGTACCCTTCAATAAGAAGCTCTTTGAAGTATATGTTCTTGTGTTTGATGGGCTTGTCTTTGGCAATCGTCAACAGGCCCAGCCAAGCACCAAGGTTTTTCAAGTGGCTACGCTCAGTTGAAGAGCTCACAGTCGACTCTGCGTTCAACAAACGAATGGAACTGACGTATGTTTCACGAAGGACTTCTGCCCATAGTGTCCGGTTACCGATAAGCTCCAAAAGGTCGAGGTACAGCTGCTGGAAATTTGGTTGCAACTTTGCGCGCTGTTCGACCAGATACGAAGCAAACCATTGGTAATGCTGGTCTCTCAGCACGTCTTTTAAGTCGCGCAATTTATCCTCAATATTCTGTTCTGACACATTATTCAAAACAAAGAGAATCTTGTCCTGGACTTCCTCATTGGGGTCTTCGTAGAGGTCCGGATGCAGTGGTGGGCCGACATTTAGCGAGCGGAACGTGGGAGACAGATCATTTTCGTCCAAGTTGCCATTCACAATGCCCTGTCCCTCACCATTACCATTAACTCTGGTCGAAGTAGCTTCGTCAGAAGGTTGGTGTCCTTGTTCCCTCAAGACTTCTTCGGCCTTCTGCGAGATCGGGGTACCATGTAGACTTGGTATCTGTAACAGAAGATGGCAAAATCCCACCCATTCGGGCAGTCGACTCATTAATTGCTCAATTGCTTCGACACCGAACTTGTACATAGGATCATGTGGTTGATGATCACGGACGGCTTCTAGAATCATACCAAGCCCGACCTTTAACGGAATGCCATCAATAAGCCGGAAATTTATAATTCCCCCAAACATAACCGCGGTCTTTGTCAGAGCCTCCAACGGATATTCATGATAACAGTGGTATTCATCAATTAGCCCATGGACCATGCAAGTGAAAAGATCTTGCTCAGCTGGATCACGTGAAGTCTTGTATCGTCGCATGAGCTCTAACATTTCGCGAAGAGAAAGCTCCTCATGATACATCCTACCAAAGAGCTCCTGCATCTTCTCATCGATATTTTTTGGGATGGCGTTGCCTGTCTCTCCATTGGCGTCGATAATGTCATCAAACCCTTCTCCGTAATTGATAAGTCGCGGGTATGTTTGCACACAGATACGTTGAACAGGTGTCAAATTTTCGCGATCGCCAACATATTCTTCCAGGATTGTGAGTAGCGTATAGACTGTCTTCACAGCAAGGCTGACCATCTGTGGGGTGGCTTGCTCTGGTCGGTGCGCATGAAGTTCATCTTCAGCCTTAATACGAAGAAACTTAGACAGAAGGCTGCCCATATCCATAGGACCCTTTTGAGCAGCATCTCTAACCCATGCTTCAAGATCGAAGTCTCCCTTTCTGTGTGCCAAGGAAGCGAGATCAAGGGCAAGGCCATTCGCAAAGCTCAGCAGATAATCTAACCACCCATATTCAATAGCGTTTTCGTAGATAGCAGCAGTAGAGGTTGGATCTTGAGTAAACATGGTGAAAAGTTGTTCTGCGAGCCACTGTCTATCTTGCTTCCATACGCCGTATAAAGCAAGTTGATAGCCTTCTTCTTGCCGGAGTATAAAGAAAGCTAGTGTACGCAACACCAGGCTTTGTTGAATGGTTGTCCACGGCTGAGGCACTGCAAGCGCAGAGAGCAAAAACACGGGCAAGTCTTGCGATAAAACAATTTTAATCAGTGGGGCGCTCTCCGGAGAGTTCCAAGACGCTTGAGAGAAGAGGGCCAAGTCGAAAATTGCCTTAATAGCACCAAGAGATCGAATTGGCGACTTTTCTGCAAGCTCTGCCTGCATTCGTACAGCATCAGGAGCATCCTCAAACAAGTCCTGGGGAAAGGAAGGCCGAAAGTTGGGGACTAGTGACGGGTCGACGTGTGAACTCAGATAAGCTGTCAGAAAAGAAATCTGGGTTTGTCGATTCTTCCAGTTACCACCCCACAACATCTGGATGTCGAGACTAGGTTCGTCGCCTGCGATACTCAGCAACGCTGTGTATAGCCTGGAAAACTGCCCCGACGTGATCCTCAGGGACTCTCGATCAAAGACACGGAAAACAAGAGTCCAATTGATCGGTTTGTCGGCATATTGTGACCTTGTAGCGTGCAAGAAAATTTCCAAGGAATACTGTTGGGCATATTGGGATAAAAGCATAAAGAGCAAAGCATTTCCAATATTTTCCTCGCTCCAGCTCTCGGAACCGGAAGATGCAAAGAGTTCACCCACAGCCTCCGGAGAAGCGGTTGCTTTAGGCCCTCGGGAGTGAAGCTGCCGAATTATGGCCAATGGTGGGCCACCAAAATCCAACATTTGCAATCCATTGAATACGTCCAACGGAAGTTCGACACCCTGATTCCGGTAGCGCATAGTTGTGGCCTGGACAAGTCGACTCTTTACTTCGTCGTCAAAATTTCGTGGGGGAAATAGTATGAAACGTTCAATGGTGAGCCCAAGATATGCTGCGCTAAAATCTTTTGTTGTCTCGGTTGGGTTCAACAAGCTATGCAAGAAATGAGGAACAGCGTTGGTCAAGATAGCATCCGCTGCAGATATGTTAGTGGAAAGAAGAAGTGCAATATATGCTTAAGTGATGGTACCTTTTGCCCGTAAGTCCGACCTGTTTGCAAATTTGAACGCCAAAGCAATGGACACCTTGACGATTGCATCAAGTTTGAAATGATCGAGAAATGTCGACAGGTCAAAATCACGAAAGATGTCGCCTTCCGATGAGTCAATGGTCTCGGCAATTTTCTGCGCCTGATCTACATCCTGGGACACTTTTTGCATCTCTTGGACGAGGAGTGGATAGTTTCCCGCATTTTCAACCACCTTATTAATTCCGGGGAAAATTTGTGGAGCGTTGCCCGTGAGTAGGCGGCGAAAATATTTTGAAAAGACTTCCATGCCGTTGGAATCGACCAGCTGCGATCATCGGGTGGTTAGCAAATTACGCTGTGATTTTTGAGACAGTGGTCAAGTCCACATGAGCGTGACTGGAAGGAACTCACTTTGTGGATCTGAGCCGCTTTAGTTTCCCACTTCTCTTTCCCTTCTTTGTCTGTAATAGAATCAAGGAGAAGGAAAACTTGGGCTATTGAAATCTTTGTCAGGGAAGATTGGCTAGAGCTCACGGCAGAACCTGGTTTGTCTGATGGGAACCCAGTTGGGGAGTTCACCGTTGGACCAGATAATAGCGGAGAGAAGTTGACACCTCTAGAGGATCCCAACCCACCTCCTCCCCAACTTCCTCCTCCTCCTGAGACGTTGCTGGCAGCAGAAGCCAGATGGGCGCCCGCGGAGGGAGTGATGGCCCTAGATTTGGGTGGAGAAGAAAGTGAATGTGCGGAGTGCGACTGTGAGTGAGAGCCAGGGTGTTGAAAGGCAAACGCAGAGGGAGTACCTGCTGGTGAAGGGGGCTTGCGAGCAGAGCGGGTGCTCGAATTCTGGACACCTGAGAAGGGAGAGTTAAGAGGTGAAGCAGTCGAAGACGGTATGTTGGTAGTGGAGAGCGGAGTCAAGCCGCGACGCAGACCCGACTGTGAGCTCGGGGCACCCCAGACTGACTGTTGGGATCTCGAGGACCTCGCAGATGAAGACTTCTCGGTGCCAGAAGCAATCGATGACTGGGCGGAAGGGGAGGGAGGACGGAATGTCATCTAGGAGACGCGATCATTTGACCTACGGCTGCTCGATAGAATTTGATCCTTCGCTTGTGGGGGGATGTTCTGGACTGCTGGTCCCAGCAGAGCTGGATTGTGAGGAACTGAGTAATAGTAGGAACGCCGGAGATCCTCGATCACGGGGATAATGGGGATAATGGGTGCACTGGGGTAGAAGAGGTGAGGTGAGATTTTGGGGGGGGTTTTGATGGAGCGAGAACAGTGAACACTGAACACTGAAGAAGTCCGAGAACTTGGGCGATTAGGCGGCGGGTCGAACCTGAGCACGCCTAACCCGATCGGGCGGCGCTTCGGTCACGTGATCTCGACTCGACATTCGATGGTATAAATCCATCTTCTCGAGCAGAGACTCCCTACCTAGGTAGTTCCTCCTAATGTCCTTCGGAAATCCTCGCTTTTATTCATCATGCTTCATGGAATGCGATACTCTCGCCGCAGTCGAGGTTATTTCTGAATCTTGACGTCAACATAGTTCTGAATATCTGACCTCCCGCATTCGACCATCCGTGTAGGTTGATCACGCCTTGGAATGATAACTAGGCTGTTATTATCCTCTCTTCATAGTACGAGCAGTATTAATAGGTTTACAACCTTCAACGGAGTCCCCAGGACATGTAATCGGCAGCAGCCCGTCCGGAAATAAGGACATAAAACCGCCGGCGAAGCGGTATTACTAGTTAACTCCGCCATTTCTTTGACCCCAACTGCGCATACTTGATTCTATAAATTCATGGGAAAGACCGATCCAGCAGCTCGAAGTAAAACTTGCTAAACTTGCACCTGACGTGGAAGCAAAAGAAAGAAGGAAGAAGGAAGATGCCTCAGCTCGGTGACAAAAAAGTAGGCGCCATTGGCTACGGCCTGATGGGATTGACCTGGCGAGCGAAACCATGCTCCCAGGATCAAGCCTTCGAGGCTATGCGTGCTGCACTCAAGAACGGTTGTACGTAGGCTCGAGCTCTCTCTTTGAAT
The DNA here is from genome assembly GCA_023625875.1 of Trichocomaceae sp. PYS4502. NCBI lineage: Eukaryota > Fungi > Ascomycota > Eurotiomycetes > Eurotiales > Trichocomaceae > Trichocomaceae sp. PYS4502. Next base: position 168,214 of record JAMAFX010000009.1, read on the forward strand.
TCCATGCCGGTCAGCTCGCTATTTCACTACTAGAGGGCTAACCTCAGGATGCAGGCAATTTTTGGAATGGCGGCGAGTTCTACGGAGGGCCCGATTACAACAGTCTAGTGCTTATAGAAAGATACTTGGAAAAGTACCCCGAAGATGCCGATAAATTCGCCCTGTGCATCAAGGGCGGTATGAAGCCTGGAACTGTTGGTCCGGACGGCTCACCGGAGAATACGCGTCGGACTCTCGACGACAGTATTTCCCAGCTCAAGGGCCGCAAGAGGATTGACATATTCGAGTTTGCCCGCCGAGATCAGAATGTGCCGATGGATGTTACCTTTGACATCATGAATAAGGAATACGTTGAGACTGGTAAAATCGGAGGGATTTCCCTCTCCGAGGTACGAGCCGAGACGATCCATGAAGCTGTCAAGCATATCAAGGTTCTCGCCGTAGAGGTCGAACTCTCGCTGTAAGTTAAATTTCGTGGCTTTTCTTCGCTACTGGCTGACGCTGACTGGGCAACAGGTTCTCTACCGATCCCTTGGAGAATGGCGTTGCGGCGGCGTGCGCCCAATATGGAATCCCGCTCGTCGCCTACTCACCAATTGGCAGAGGCATGTTGACGGGCCAAATCAGGAAGTTCGAAGATCTCCCAGAGGACTCGTCGATGCGCCGTTTCCCTCGCTTCCAACCGGGCAACTTTGAGATTAACCTGCAACTGGTCGAGCAGGTTGAGAAGATGGCCGAGAAGAAGGGCTGCACACCAGCACAGCTCGCCGTCAACTGGACAAGGGCTCTATCCAGACGTCCCGGCATGCCCACAATTATTCCCATACCCGGCGCCACGACGGCAGCCAGGGTAGAGGAGAACAGCAAGGTGATTGACCTCACGGACGAGGAGATGGCGCAGATTGACGAGACCTTAGCCAAATTTACGCCAGCTGGCGCGCGCTACCCCGACGGCATTACAACGAACACGTAGAGTCCATTAGAAAAAACGTGGCCATTTGGGCTTGCTTTCAGGAAATTCCAAGGTTATTTGTATACCATCTTCACCGAGGTATAACTGCTAGTATTTGCATAGACCGCTATTGGGATAGCATAGCAATCTCACTCATAGACAGCTCATCTGGAACTGAATTCACGCGTACCTTAACAAGAACGTAGGCAACTCGTAGTTACTACAGAGTAGTTAACTATTACTAGGTTGTTGGCAAAGATTGACGTCGCTGGGTTAGCATTTGGCGCTAGGTCGAATCCGGTTAGTAGCAGCTGTGGACCTGCGGTTGCCCCGAGAGACGGCGGCGGTAAACATCAACTTCTCCAGAACAGAACATCCTCCCTCGATCCCTTCTCTCCTGTTTGACTCCAACCCACTTCTTCAACCCCGGGCCTGGACCTGTTGCAACTTATCTCACGATTTTAACGACCGTCTATTACCACAAGTACTGTTTATCTTTATCTATCTTTCCATTTCACCTTCGTTTGGTCTTCCTTTCTCTCTTGAATTGTCTGTCCCCTACTGGGTTACTCGAGCACACGCTGGTCGAAGCTCCAAAAAGAAAGAAAGAAAGAAAGAAAGGAATTATACCTCCTTGACACAGAATCAATCCAGTCACACAGTGCCCAACACCATGGCTGCTGACGGGCCAACAGTGACGATGTCATGTACGCACGATGTAATCGCACGTGGAGTTTATGAGATTGCATGCTAACGGTGTATGAATAGTTGCCAACAACTTCTGGGGCAAAGATGATGCCGGCGTAATCCCTTTATTGGAACGGATGCACAATGCCAAAGTAACGTGTGACGAAATAAAAGCATTCTACAGTAGTAGGTTTTCCGCTTGTATGATGGCAACTCTTCGAATATTGACTGACATTTATTTAAAGCTCGCGCTGCAATTGAGGACGAATACGCACGGAAATTGCTCGCCCTTTGCCGGAAATCACTTGGTTCTCATGAGACTGGCACCCTACGCATATCACTGGATGTCGTCCGTGGCGAGACAGAAGCCATTGCCAAGGCACATGCTGCCATCTCACAGCAGATGAAGGGCGAGCTGGAAGAGCCCCTAGCAGCATTTGCTGGCGGTATGAAAGAACGACGAAAGATAATTCAGAATGGTATTGAGCGGTTGCTCAAAATTAAAAACCAGCAGACGCATACAGTGAATAAGGTTCGTTACCATTGAGATGCATGGCTACTGATACAAAGTACCGGCAGCTAACACAAATGAATGGCTAGACTAGAGACAGATTCGAGCAAGATTGCCTGAGGATTAAGGGTTATTTAGCCCAAGGCCACATGGTCATGGGACAAGAGGAGCGGAAGAATAAAGCAAAGCTTGAAAAGACGCAAATTCAGCTTGCTTCTAATAGTAACGATTACGAGGCCGCAGTGAAGGTACTTCAAGAGACCACTGGCCGCTGGAACAAAGAGTGGAAGTCTGCCTGTGATGTGAGTCATTGCCCCTCTGTGATGACCTTGTTAATCGCTAATGTGGCTGTAGAAATTTCAAGACTTGGAAGAAGAACGACTCGATTTCACAAAGAGCAGTCTATGGGCTTATGCAAACATTGCCTCGACCGTGTGCGTTAGCGACGATGCGGTATGTAATAGTCTGCTCCTCTAGATTACACGAGAAGTTAGCTCACGCATTATCTAGGCCTGTGAAAAGATTCGTGTTTCGTTGGAGAATTGTGAAGTAGAGAAGGACATAGGCAGCTTTATTAAAGAACGTGGGACTGGGCAAGAAATACCAGATGCACCAAAATTCATCAATTTTTGCCGCGGAGACATCAACGACACCAGCTCAGAAGCCTCCGATGAGGACAATTATTCCGTTGCACAGTTCCAGAGGGCAATAAATCCTGCGTTCCGAAGTTCCTCGCCGCAACCATCAACTTACGAATCTCATCATGATCCTAGCTCGGAATTGGCCGCAGAGATGGGCCTTCCCAGTGTCTCAACACCAGACACTAGAGAGAATTCAGCAACTCCTCAAAAATCCAACCCTCAGCAAATGCCGTCACAGAGTCAGCCCGCTCAGCCTGTTCAACCTTCTCCTCTAGACGTCCGGCGTGGCAGCCAGTTGCCGCCGAATTACAATCCAAGCCAGCATGGTGAAATTGGAAATATCCCTCATAACTCCTATCCAACAGACGGGATGACAATGTTTTGTCGTACCGGGCCTCCATCTGAGCGTAGCTCTGCGGGAAGTGTGTATCGGCCTTCGAGTCGAGAAGATAATCAAAGCGACATCTCCAACCCTACATCGTTCTCTAGCCAAGAGCCCCCCAGCGGCAAGCAATCTCCAACAAAGCCTACGAATGGCGTTTCGTTGCCTGGAATGACACCGGAGAAACAAGTTCAAAAGAAACGAAGCGCCTTCTTCAGTAACAGCCCCTTCCGTCGTAAGAGTCGCCATGACAAAGACCGTCAATCTCAATCTCAGTCCCAGTCTCAGTCTCGCAGCCCGACAAAGCCAATGTACAAACAGCCATCACAGGAAGATCCTCGTTCTGCTAGTCCAGAACCGGTAGATCCTCGTGCTAACTTCCAGCTGAATGTTGGAAACAATGTATTCGATGTGGCTTCACCAGACAAGAAACCAACACAGCCATTGAAGCAAGCAGAGGATGATCTCGATCCCATCGCTAAAGCACTTGCTGAGCTTAAAGGGGTGGGGAAGCCTTCTGTAGGCCGAGTATCAGCGGACCGCTATCATGGTATAGCAACTCCAGTACCGTCGGCTCCCAGTTCTGCTTACGGAAATGCTGGAACTGCAGATGCACCGCCCCCTTCTTACAATGATCCTCCTGCAAAGCGACTCGACGCACCGCAGCCAGCGTTCACAGCTGCTCAAATGCAAAAGACAACTCAGAAATACGTGGGTCAAACTCAGAATATGTTTGGAGCAGGCAATAATGCCCAGCGAACACCCACAAGGGCTCAAGCACCAATGCAAGACATGCAGCGTGCTCGATCTCCGGCCCCATCACTCAGAAGAAGCGCCAGTCCTCAACCTGCACCAATAAATACGCGTGTCAGCCAGTACAATAGCGGGGGCGGAGCCCCAAGAGGAGGTTCAGCACATAGTCCCGTGTCTTATCAGACAAAGACATATAGTGTTCGGAACACCCAATCTCCTACTCCTAATGCTCGACCTGGTAGCGACCGTGGATACTCTCCTCAGCAATACTCTCGACATGCATCTCCTGTTGAAGCTGCTCGTCCAGTGTCACCCCGCCCTGCATTTGCCCAGCAGAATCGACCCGCAAGTGCTAATGGAATGGAACTCCAACTCTCCGGCGGACAGGTAGAATCTTACAGAGGCGGTTACGATACATATGGTGGTAGAGCACGAGAAAACAATGGCCGACCGCAGTCAATGTATTATGGAAACGGTGCCGATCCTGGCTCTCGATCTCGTAGCAAGAGTATCACTGTTGCCGATCCAGCTCGACCCTTCAGCCGCGATGGTCGTCCGATATTACACTTTGGTAAGTAAAATACAATTATTACGTTACCTTCGTTAGATCTTTTGACGCTAATTGTTCCCTTCTACAGCACGAGCCTTGTACAGTTACACAGCAGCTATTCCTGAAGAACTCGGGTTTTCCAAGGGAGACATCCTGGCGGTCTTACGACTGCAAGACGATGGATGGTGGGAAGCAGAAGTAACCACAGGCAGAGGCCATCCTGGTTTGGTTCCTAGTAACTACCTCCAGAGTATTTGAATGGACTCTCCTCATGTCATCCAGCATTGATTCAACTTCGTCCTTTCAATTTGCACATTCGTTCACTTTTGGTATCAACAACTTTCGATTTCATACATTCCCCCACGATTTTCAGTGATGTAAATTTTTTTTTGCTCGACGAATGTTGGCTTTCACCTGATTATACATTTGTCTTCTTTTCTTTCCTTTTTCTTGACTTGATGAAGCGTGTTACCCATTTTGTCCCTGTTACCTTAATATGTCTCTAATCATTAAATTGTTTGGTTGGAGAGATCCACTTCTCTTTTGTTCGTGATGTAAATAAATGGTATATGACAAGATTGAACGAAATACAACTTTCCATTCCTTTTCAATATGACAGACACACGCTTCTACAGAATATGAGCGTTTTCTTTTGTATTTACAGTAAGTTCCATGACACGTGTAGTGAAAGTGAAACCTTTCAACCAGTCTTGCCTCGCTAATAATGTACATGCATAGAAGGAAAGGCATTCTATACCCCGTGATATCATGAAATCAGACGCAAAGTCAGTGCAGGGTCGGTGGTATAAAGGAGGCATTAATTATGTATGATGAATGAAAAGAAAGTATCGTACGCAGTAGATAAAACGATCAATATCCTGCGGGGAAAAGTATCAAGAGGAGTATTATGCAGACGGTCGATAGTATATTTCTTTCGATTATTCATCGTCCACGAAAGAATTTGCGAGACGCCCGAAGATAGGCACCTCATAATGCTCCAGGGAGTCGACTGGATCGCGATGAGTTAGTAGGACGGACTCCATGATGTAAAAGACAGACAGGAAGGGCACGTACCATCTCGATAGGCATGTAGACTCAAGAAGGCAATCAAAGCCACATCGCCAATCAACATCAGCCAGGATATGAAGCTCGACCAGGAGAAGATGAGGTGCAGGACCTAGTTGGAATAAGCTTGGGTTAATTTACAACTATCGGAATGGGAGGACTCCGAGAGTATAGAGAAGGACGAACAAAAATAGCACTGAATAACATGCTCGATTGCCATGCATGAAATCTATGTTCCCGTCAGCTATATTCCCCTTCAGATCGATATGAGATGTTCGTCTCGTACCTCACGTAGTCACTCTTATGCTCTAACAATAACAAAAGCACACCTCCAGCCGGCGGCAGCAGCAAATATGCAATCATCGCCTCATAATCGACTCTCAGCGGTAAACTCGTCTCGAACGCGTCCAGATCGGCTCGTCCACCGTATCCCTGATAATGGTGGCGCTGACTCTCGGGATCCGTTGTGTTTCCAAACCCTGTCCTCCATGAAGCTGCGGACTGGTCTTGCTGTTGCTGTCCACCTGAGGATTGGTATGGAGGCGGCGCCGACTGACGCTGTTGATTATTATGAGTATTATGCGCCGGGGACTTGGAGCGAGCAGTTGACGGATCGGCGAACGGGGGAGGAGGGGAGAGAGCCCTCTCAACCTCTGGGGATTCGTCTTGGTACGGCGCGAAGTTCATGGCTAGTTCTGTATTGGTGCTGGTGAGCTCCTGAGCTCCTTATCATGTTGTTGCTCTAGTACTTGTTCAACTTCTTGATAGGGGATGCTGCCGGGCTGTGCGGCATCTGATTGGCTGGCGCGTTACCTCTTCTATTCTTCTAGTATCTACTCTTCTACATGTGTAGCCACACAAGTGCAAATGCCATGGACTTGATATCATATTATACAGGGTATCACATAAATCTAAGGTTTACCGCGTCCACGGGTAACACTGGATCCCCGGGCAATGCCGCTTACCGGTCTTCGCGTGGCTGTTGTTTTCGTCGTACTGCTCTTGGAAGCAGAGACACTCGGTGTCCTTCCCAAAACCCCTCCTCCCCCTCCACGTACTACTCTGCCTCTAGATGTGCCTCCACGGCCCCTACCAGTCGGTGCTGTTCCAGCTGCTCGCGCTTTCTCTTCCTCTTCCGCCTCCCGAGCTGCTGCTTCTCGACGCTCTTGAAGCTCCCGCTCTCTCCGCTCCGCTGCTTGCTGTTTCGCTGCTGCCTCGCTTTCCATCTCTGCAATGTCGTGAGAAGCACCTTGCCATCGGGGGTCTAGTAGCAGTCTTTGATTATGTTCTGTCTGGGATAGGATCCTAGTCCATGTATTCAGTAGTGTCGAGGCGGAGTCAACCGTACGCGAGACCGTCTGTATCTTGTCAACAATCATCGGAATAGGAATCGGTAGGATCATATATATACCTCCATGTTGCCCTTGGCCTTTTCCAGGCTCGCCAGGACGCCTTCAATGGCTTGGTTGACATTCCGCACAGTCTGTAGTTCGTTACGGAGGGCCATCTCTCGAGCTTCTTCCTGGTCCAGCGAGGTTTTTGTCGCGTGGTTCTGCGTTCTCTCGGCTGACGGGGCCGTGACTGGTGCTGTGCGTCGTTGGGATGGCGAGTTCCAGAGCTGCTCTGTGTCTTCGTCTGATAGCTGCAGCCGATCCATCTCGTCTGTGGCGCTGGGGGTAGCCATTGTATACAAACTTGCGCGGAGATGCTCGTTATACCGTAAATACTGCTAGGAAATCAACGGCGGGCAGCTCGCGGCCAATCAGGGTCGAGAACGTCTTAAATTTCCCCGACTTGGTTTGATGAAAATAATCCCAGAATATCCGTAATTCAAATTATTTAGTTAGCCACACAAGTTGTTGTTCCTGGCTTTCGAGTTCCAGGATCCAAGGTCCAAGTCAAAGGTTCAACGGTCGGCGCGGCAGCAGTGGGGCACGTGAGCGCAGTCAGCCTCCCGAATTAAAGCAAGTGGCTGGTGTCCAACAACCATACATTCCTCACTCCGTCAACAACACCTCTGCCCGCTGTTTTTCCCTCCCTCGCTCCTGTCGCTGCTGCTTCTCAGTAGACTTTTGCTTGATTGGCACCACACAAACAGGCTCTCTAATCTATCTGCTGCCCATAGACCTTTTGCTTATTTGTTTTGCTGACTGTGTGCGCGCTGTTGGGCGTCTACCAGCACTCCCTTGTTTGCATTCAACAGACCGCCTCTCGCGTCTCTCCCCATCTTTACCTGCTCGCACTGATCTTGCGGCGGTTATTGTTATTGCTCCTGTTACCATCCGCCATAGGATACGTCTCCTGCAACATCCCCCAATTTCTACGAGCGAGTCTTCGCGCCATGGCGACCACTCCTCCGCCCGGGCCGCTGCGTGAACCTCAAGCACCCAAGCATGGCGCTGGTTACGACACCTTTGACCCGTATCCCACCAGGCATTCTGCGAGGCTGGCCACACAGCGGTCCACTGACTCACATTTAACCCCTCCCCCACCGTCACCAAAGAAGGCTTTTCGTCAAAACGTGGATACATTGTCCCCTCCAAGGACTCTTTCTCCGCGCAAGAAGACAGCTCGTGCAAGGGCAAGACTGGACCTTGATTCGTCAGATCTCTCAGACAGCGCAGAATCTTCATTGCATCGACGCGCAGGCGCTCAACCATATTCAACCCTGCTCCCCACGCCTAAGAAAACTCCTCACGTCAAGAAGTCGCATACTGATTTTGCTTCGACCGCTCGATCTCTCTTCCCTGGCGCCTCGAGCAACTCGAAAGCCTCGAAAAAGCCTTCTGCGTATTCTCTGGGAAGTTTCCAGGAAGATCTTGTTGAAACCCACAGTTCCATTGAGATCTATACCGACTCGCGCGATCGAATTCCAGTGCTGAACGAGAGTGTCGATAATCCCTTTTCGGGGAATTCAGAAGCCATAATGCCTGCCAACAAAAGCAAGACTGAGGCCAAGCGCCGCGAACGCGTCTCTCGAGTGGCTCCTTCGGACATCGATCCGAAGGAGGCTGTCAAGAGAGATGATGGGATGCTGTATACGTTGTAAGTTCTGAACTGGCCTTTTTTATTTTCTAAGCTTCTATCCCGCTAACGTATCATGCAGTCGTGGAAAGAAAGTCTTCCGCAAATTCGAGGACAAAAATGGTGAAGATGAGGATGGAAATACGGACGACGAACTAGGATTCTTCGCCCTCCGCCCAGACTTGCTAGATAGCAGCGTCAATCTTCATGTTCCACGTTTGACCCGTTCTGCTATCAAGGGCCGCCGCCTCTTTGCAACAGCTCTGGATAACAAGCAGCACACCGACGATCATTCAGCCGATGAGAATGAAGAAGCCACTACCGATATTGAGGAGTCAGTCGAAACCACCGAGGGCACAGATATTGTTCACTCTGAAGTGGACACTGAAATCCCGGTCCGGCGTTCTCTTCGGACTCGCCTACGCGACGAGGATCGGGCAGAGGCTCCACATGCTGCTGTCGTCGAGACAAAGAAGAAGAGAGGCAAAAGCAGTAGCCCGTTTGATATCTGGGCGCGGAAAAAGCAGTCGCCTGCAGCAGAGTTGTCTACGGGCAAGAAACGTGAAGCTGATCGTTCTTCTGCATTAGTCGCTCCAGCTTCCAAGAAGACCAGAGGGCACTGATCTGTTGATCGAAGAGAGGGTTTATATTCATGACTTGACATGCACATGTACATGTGGTCTTGTTTTGATTTTCTCCACAGAGGACTTCTTTGAAGGTGTTTGCTGACGGCCTATTTTTGAGGTGTTGCATTTGCTGGCACTGGGTGAAGTGCTTTTTTTCTCTTATAAGGATTTTTTTTTCTTTCCCATATCAAGCCGGCCTTTTACTCTCATACCCCTGTTCTACCTGTATCTAATTGATGGCATGGCGTTCATTGACCTCCTTCTTTTCATTCGCCAGGCATTCTACTGTTTTCTCCATTCTTAAGTTTGCATGACCTTTTTCATATAATCATTGATCCTTTGGGCGTTGGCACTGGCGAAGCATGGTATGAGCTGTGGTATCTGTAACGAAACATGGGTATGTATTCTTTTAGAGATCGTTCAATTGAGATTAGTATTTACTTCCTGTGCAACCCTTATACCTAGGTAACATTTCTAGTTCTCTACCTAGGTAGCTTTTGTACATTCTACACACTGCGGGGTGCTCGGTGGGAATAGCCCCGAAACTGGCTGAGTGAGCACGGGATGAACACCGAGGGAGCAAACGCCATTTATATACCTAGGTAGACTATGTCCATTTTATTTGAAGCCTGTCTGCTATCTGGAGTCTGCTGTTTGCTTGGTGTCATTTATAGTTAACCTCGGAATCTACTTTTTCGTTCTTGCAATTACCTCAATCCCGACCCTCTTGCACCAGCTTCACGTAGCTTTTGCTTTTATAGACAGTCAACTTGGCCTCCTAGAACCTTTTTGAGGAAAAATGTCTTTTTCCACCGCAATCCGCACGACTCTCCAAAGTGCATCAACGACAGCGTACGGATTCTGGCTCACGTAAGTCCACTGCCCGTTCGTTTACTGGGAAAGTAAGGTTTCCTAACATCCCAACGCAGACTTCCTGGAGCAGGCGTGGTCAAAACCATTCTCCGCTCCACGGTTGGTTCGCTAGATGCCGGATTTAGTTGGGTTCTAGTCGATGCTGAGCATGGATTGATTTCGGATAAAGACTATTACGAGGTATCCTCTCAGGTCCAATGGACTTTGTATAGGTATACCTAAGTGTACGGGCCGGATCTGACTGTATCACTAGCTCAACAATGCCATCGGCTCAGAAGGCGCCAGTCCCATAATCCGAGTTCCCTGGGCAGAAGAATGGATGATCAAACGTGCTTTGGACTCTGGGGCTCACGGAATCATGACGCCCATGTGCCATTCAGCAGTATGTCCGATCCTTTGAAATAGAGACCATCTTATATTTGCTTTGCTTCTCTGATGCTCGTCCTTTTTTTTATACAGGAAGATGCTGCTCGAGTCGTTCGATACTGCAAATATCCTCCAACTGGAAGCCGTGGGTACGGACCTATGTTTGCCGCCCATTCTCTGCCACGGGGAACCAGTTACGACGACGGCGCGAATGATAGTCTCATAGTCGTGGTGCAAATCGAGTCGAGGGCAGGGGTGGAAAATGTAGAGGAGATTGCCAAAGTTGATGGAATCGATGTGCTATTCATTGGTAAGTTTTTTGTGCCTATATATTACTGTTGTGAATCTTTTGCTCACTTCCATATCAAGGACCATTCGATCTCGCTAAACAGACTGGCGTCGTTCGAGGTGGAGAGGAGCACGAAGCAATGATCCAACGCACCCTAAAGGCTGCAAAGGCTGCAGGAAAGAAAGCCGCGATTTTCTGTACGGACGGCCTCGATGCCCGAAGACGTGCCGAGCAGGGATTTGAAATGGTCTCGGTCATTACTGATGTCGGGGCATTGGCCCAAGTGATGCTGCAGCAACTAAATGTAGCTAAGGGAAAGGGAGGCGGGGGTCAGAACAGACAGGGAAGTGGTTATTAGTGTGCCGTAGACTGTTAAATCATATATTTATCGTATAACTACGTGTGATATCAGATACACGCTTCATGCTCTTGGTTATCCTCGATATCTCCCTTGTAGGCCATACCACGGATCCCAAGAATTAGGATAAAACCATCCCGTTGCCACTTCTCAGATAATATCTAATTCATCCTCATCGTCGTCATCATCGTTATTCATAACCATGTATGTCCTATTATTACCGATCTCACGCCCAGTAGAAGCGCTCAAACTATCCCTTCCGGCCTCACGGATCCCCTTTGAGGTGATGAATCGCGTCTTTTTGACGGATGTATTCACCTCGTTCTTGGAGGATTTATCATCTTCCTGTGCTCGCCCACGTTTCTTCACGGGGCTTAAACTGACAGTATCTGCTTTGCGGGATATGAAATTGGTCGCGTGCGATGGGGTGCCTGGCGTAGCAAGTATAGAAGAAGAGACAGAAGACTTTGTTGCTGATGAATGCACTGCCTGTTCTAGACTGACACGAAGATACTCTGATCCAGTGCTTCCGCCCTTGAAGCCTAGTTTTCGGGCAATGTCACGCTCACGTTGATCTTCCACCAGTCGACGTCGTATGCGTTCTTCTTTATTCCCATTTCCGCGCGTATAGTCTGCAAAAGGGTTGTCGTCAATGCCGTCAATAAGAGCTGCTGCTGAACCACCTTTGCCCCCCATACCACCGTGTGAATATATTGATGCCCTGTCATTAGACGACATGGGCTTGCGTGCAGGTGCAACAAAGTATGTGGACTGAGTTGCGTAATCGTATTTACTGCCTTCACTCTTAAGTCCTCGTTGACCACCGCGTTTGCCTCCAGAGGGAGGACCAAAATTCGCTATACGTGGTGCATTACGGCCGCCAGGGGCAAACAGCGCCGTTCCGGCATTCACCCCGGACCTCAGTGCTTGGGTTCGTCTGATCTGTACATCAACATGAAAGTCGCAAAACTCGCTTTTGCGTGCGTCTACCCACGAGCGGCAGATTTTGCCGTCCTTCCGTTCAGCTTTGCAGTATCCAATGTCCTGAGCGGAGCCGATCTCCAAGACAGTGTCGTCTGATGACGAAAGACAGAGGCTGAATCGATTGGTGTCGATCTTGCCGGGAGGGGGAGGTAAGATTGTTGGATTGAGAATGGCTATCAGAGTGCCCTCGGAAAGCCTGTAGTAGCGTGGAAACGCAGTGTCGAAAAGGAAAAGATCGATGGTCCAGTTAAGATCAGTGAGAGTAATTACCATATATTGTTGGGTGTTGTTGCGTCCGTCATCGTCGGGATTCACTTCTTTTGTTGAGTTCTTGGGTTCCTTTTGCTGCTTGGGGTCCGATTTTGAGGCAACAATGCCAAATACAACATAATCCCCGTCTATAGTTTCAGGAAGCTCAAAATCAGGTGCCTTCACCGATTTCAGGAGCTGTGGTATGCGGAGAATGGACTTATTTTCGAGGGTACGACTTAGAAACGAATGAGGAAGAATGCGGTTTGACAGATTGAGAGCGGAGAAAGATTCAAACTTCGAACTGTCTGATTCTTTGGATGTCTTTTTACTATTAGATTCAGGTCCAGCCAGCGAAGAGCGAGAGCGTTGTGATGCCGATGCTTGAATGTTCGGAGCGGTTGTGGACTTTTTGATCCTCGGTTGGGGATTGCCATACGATTTGAGGACCTCGTCACGACTGAAGATCTCTGACGGTCGTTGTGGTGTAGAAATAGTTGGCTTCGGCTGTGAGGCTGCCTCTTCCTTGTACCGTTGAACTTCGTTTTTATCAATATTGAAGGCCGAGTTGCGATTGCGCTGTGTCTTCTCGATCCGTTGGTATTTCTCTCTGTCAGCCGTTCTGCTTTCTGCAATTCTCTCGCTAAAAGACTTTGGCTTTTGGAAATCCACGGCAGCAGCTGACCAAATATCTTGCGGGCTAGACTGCTTCTCATAAACGCGAGAGGACGTCCCGGGACGAGTGACAGAGGCCCTTGGTTGTTCGGTTGCTGATCTTGAACTGGACGGTCGCTTCAAGGACACCTCGGTTGCTTTCTTGAAATTTATCAGCGCTCGGCGAGGAGACGCCGGTTCATGCACCACCTGCCTTTTAGAAGGAGACAAAGGTACTTGAATAATGTCGTTTGCTTGCTCCGGCGCAGGCACCCTGTCTCTCGCTGCGCGTATACGGGTCGCAGCTTGTCCAGATGACGATGAAGATATGATGCTCCCTTGGCGATTTTCATCTTCTGTGCTCGGGCTTGCCATATTCATCCTGGCTAGTTTGTCCTGCTTTAGCTTTTTGAGTTTTAGCTTGGCCTCAATGGCCGCAAGCTGTAGCCGTAGCGTTTCCTCGTCCTCGTCATCTTCACCATCAATACAGCCACCGCCATTGCCGTCCTGGGCTTGTATCCGAGAAAGAAAGTTGGGTGTGGTGCGTGATCGTCTAAGAGGGGACAGTTGCTCGTTTGCTTCTCTCTCTCGCCGTAACTCGAGAAATCGCCTACGACCACTGGGGGAAGCGAGCAGGGCCTCCCTCGGCGACTTGGGGGGCCATGATACAGGGTCGACCACTGCAATGCGTTCGCATTAGCCTTGATGCGAGTAATGAGAGTCATCAGTGTACATACTAATTTTCGCCCTGACCTAAATCCCTGAATCAAATGAATTACGAGCGCCTTTTGATTGTCCCAGCTACTTCTTTCATGGCATTATATAGATTCCGATATCGAAGCTCGCATCAACCCCACCCTGTCGCATTGCAAGAGAAAAATTTTCAACTCCAAGTGCGATGATTGACATCGCAGGCGCTCAATTGCACTAGCCCAAAGCATAGAGTCGTAACATGAGCTGTAGTCAGTTAAAACTTAACAGGTGTGACAGTGACAGTGATTAGGTAGTGATTGTGGCTGTTGCGCCCCTTGCATAAGAAGGATCACGCGTGGCAGGCGCGTCGACGCGTCAACCGCGGAAGGAGCAACTTGCCTCACCTCACCTCAACTTCCTCGCTCAACATCTCAACATCTCAGCATCATCACCCATCTTCAACCAGGGTCAGATGAATTTATATTTATATTGACAGCCAATTGGTCCAGAGAATTGCATAATCCCCCCACAATGCCGAGCACTCGGTCGAAAGCCGTGACCGAAAAGCCAGAGGCAAAGGATCCCAAAAGAGAGACACTACAATCAGTTGCCGTCCCTAACAGAACATTTATCCTGCCTTCAAAGAGGAGTGGTGCATCCAGGTTCCTTACACTCCCGAATCCGAGCTCCGGAGTCCTCAGTCGGTACTTCTTCGACCCGGAAGCTGGCCTGTACGAGTTCACAGCCGTTTCTTCATCACCATTTGCTCCGAAGAGCATCTTATTTACGACAAAAGATGCCGAGGAAGGGGAAGCGGGAAACAAGCAAAAATTCCAAAGCTATGTGTTGAAAAAGGCGGAGCTGCTGATTGCAACGCCAATTGATGTTATATTTTTTATGCTACCGATTGTGGCTTTAGCTGAGAGTACCGGCTCAACGTCAAACATGTTTCAGCCGCTGGATGACATTCTCGACTCCCAGGACGGACTGTGCCAGCATCTACGCCATGTACTCTACGATGTCACATTCCGGCCAACAGTCGAGCGACGGATGCAAGCAATCTGTGATACTATGGATGCTGCTGATGAGACACTATATCGATTTAACGAGCAGAAACTGCTTAACGAATTCATTGCCAAGGCCAACCGAATGATTGCCCAAGGCCTCCCTCCAAGCTTAGAAGAGAATTTTATCCGGAGAGTGCTCGATCCTCCTTTGATGAGCGTCAAGCGTGATGACGTTGTCACCACAACAGTTTCGGCCACTGTGGTCAAAGAGGATAGCCAAGACCTAGAAGTTGAGGAAACACAATCAATATCTGCTACGAACGTCAGCACGACCGTCAGCACTCTATCTGGACAGCTGTCGGGAGTGTCGACGCCAGCTACGCAGCCATCTACTGTAGATGAAATATCATCTTCAGAGAGCGTTGCGCGATTGCTCCGGCTACGCATTGCTATTTCTTTCATGAAGCAGTCATATTTACCAATTCACCTGGTGAACAAAGTGGAAGATGCGCTCAAATCACCCGAAAGTCCCATCGATTTTACACCCCTGGAGAATCGACTGAAAGAGCTGGCCGACCTTCGAGCTGAAGCTATTGCATCCCATGCAATCGGGGATTACACTCGCAAACGCGGATTTGAAGAGGATGATGATGCCGAACGAGCCGAGACGAAACGTAGAAAGGAAGAAGAGAAGAAGAAGGCGTCGGAATCTCGAGGGGTTCGAGAACTCAAAAAGGTCAACACTTCCGGCATGAAGAAGATGAGTGACTTTTTCAAAAAGAAGTCTTGAGAGGCTGAGCGTCGGCTGCCACATACTACGTTCACACTGCACAGTATCTTTGATGCTGGCAATTAGCCACTTCTTGGCCCTGGTTCATATCTGAGGCCTGAAATAGTCGCCTTACCGAAACGGACCCCAAAAGATGATGCATCTGTTCCTGGACACGACGATTAACTGGTCCACCCCGGTCCTTGACGTTTCAAGGGTGTCCTTCTCCAACAGTTGATCGGTTCAAGAGCTGTGAGGGAGTGTTCTAAACTTCCCGGACACCGTGCCAACTACTACATCCAACAGGGATTTAAATTGGGATTTCGATCTAAACGTACACATTGAAAACGCCGCTAAGGTCGATGATCTGACAACTCACGCACCATGATAGTTAGATTGAATATACAGCTTGACAAAATGCATCACATATTACACGTATACAATTTTCACCTTTCTTTTCACTCAATCTCCAGTGCCGCGCCATGGACCCTAAGACTCAAGTCAGTCATTCGTTCGCAGATAATATGCCGTGATGGCCTCGGGAAGCTTACAAGAAAGACCCGTTAGATGGCTTGCTTATCACAATAGCATGGGCCAGCTGCTCCTGGGTAAGATCCGGAAGTTTAGAATAATATTCATCCTTCAGAGCCTGGCTGACAGCTTCAACTTTGGATCTTGGCAGCATGTGCACCGTACATCCTCCCCATCCTGCGCCAGTTAGTCTGCTGCCCCAGGTACCGGCGCGACGAGCAATCTCGCATATTTGATCGACCTCGGGACAGCTACATTCGTAGTCCCTGCGGCATGATTCCTGGGTTTCATTTAGCAGCTGGCCTAGGTATTGAATACGTTTAGTGTCGAGCTTTTCTGCGTGCGAGAGACAGGCCTTGAAGTCGAGCACACGACGAGCCTCTTTGAAGCAATGCAGGGCACGTTGTCGGAGTAAGAATCGTTCTGCTTCGACGGGGAAGGATGAGAGGAAACGGGATTCCAGTTCAGCCACGGTGATACCGAGTATGTTAGCTATTTCCTCGCGTGTGTATCCCTGCTCCTGGGAGAGTAACTCTGTAGCAGTCTGGATGATCGAGTCGAGCTGGTATTCCAACGGATCTTGAAGTCGGCCGTGCTTACGCATGAGCTCTTCATGGAAATTCCGCAGACTGTAGCCCAGGGAACTGCTATCTTTCTCCAGGACGATGCCATGCTGTTTGGCTAACACAACAGCGGCTAATGCACATTCGGCTACACGAAGATTGTAGTGGCGAGGGCCAGTCTCGGCTTTGTTGGAGGTAACGAAGCTCTGGGCAACCAGGAACACAATTTCCTCATCGGCAGTCGGAATTGGCACGTGCTCGACAGAGAACTTGGGGAAAAACCTGGTGTAAAGGAGAAACCCACGCTCGGAGAAGATCGAGGCAGCCTGGTCCATTCTATATGGCCTAGTCAGTAAAGGAAGGCGACGGAAGAAGAAACACACCAGCGAAAGAAGGTGGTAATGTAAACGAACCCTCCAGAGTACACGCCGACGGCACGCTCAGAAACGACGGCCAAGTCTAAAAGATCCTGTTTGGACACATTGATGCCATTGGCCTTGATGACAGCCAGTGCACTGGCGCAAACGAACGCAGCACTGCTGGAAATGCCTCCACCGGGGGGCACATTGCCGTCTAGAAGGATTTCGAGAGAAGCCGGCTTCACAGCCGGGTTATCCTTGCGAAGGAACTTCAGAGCACCAACCAGACCTGCTTTGAAATAATTGATCCACTCGTGCTTCTTGGGGTCAATGACGACGTCCTTGTCGACGGGGACAGAGAACTCGCTGGAGGGGAATTTCTGGGAGTTGACGTTTGATATCTTGACCGTTGCCTCGGAAGAGGCGTCTGTTGGGAGCGCCTTCACGGCTATAATGACATCGACGCTGACGGCCGTGGGCAGCACGTCGTAGAGGTTGTAGTCGATATGCTCGCCGATGATGTTGACGCGGCCGGGGCTGCGTGCCACGAAGTCGGGCTTCTTGCCATAGACGTGGACGAATTGCTTGACGAGGCTCTGCCAGCGGGCCTTGGTCTCGGGCGCAACTGACTGGGAGGAGGCATCGTCGGTTGCGTAGACGTCGGCGATGTTCTCTGTCTGGGGGACGAGTTGCTGCGGGGCCATACTTTAGGTGTGCGGGGAGGCAGGCGGTCCCTGGCGTTGGTTCTTTCCGTCTTCTTCTTTTTCTTCTTCTTCTCTTTCTTGCTGGCTGTGTCTCTTCAGGTGGAAGAGCAGCAGGGAGGTGATTGAATCTGGGAAGAATTGGAAAGATGCTGATGGCGAGTGTACCTAGGTATCTCCTGATCCCCACAACCATCAAGTGCAACCCCGCCATACTACTCCACGCCCGGTGTGTATACCTAAAATACCTACCTACATACTAGTACCTGTATGTATCCACTAGATATAGATGTAGAGCAGCCATAATCTATGGCTATATCTCGGTAAATAAGAATAAGCATCTAAATAACCGACCTAGCCATATTCAACCGACATCGTCCGCAATTGTTGACTGGTGCAGCAGCAGTAATACTGCCCTCTGTCTCTCTCACTACCCAGCTAGCTTAATCTTCAGTTGGATTGTTTCTCCTGAAATCTGAAATCCGAGATTGATTACTTCAGATTCAACATTGAGGTCTCAAGGACTGAGTCACGAGTGGATGACTCAGGCATCTCTGCTGCCGCCGATAATCGGCTGCTGCCAGCCAATCACGGCGCTCCGTTGCGTGGTGGCGGGCTACACCAGCCAATAGCGACAGCCGCAGTGGGGCCTTTGCTCGTCGTCTCCAAAAAATACCAACACCAGAAGAAGTCGGTCTGCTCTTTCTTTCTCCTCTCCCCCATATCCAGGCAATCCATATAACTTATACAAACCTGCCAGTTTTTTGAGGTGGCCTGGCTGTCCCCAACACCCTACGATGCCTGTCCGTCCGTCCAGAAGTGCCCTGCGCACTCTGCCTTCACAGAAGCAGCTGCTTTCCAGTCGCAGGCAGTTTTCCGCCTCTCTGGTTGCTGGTGCCGTCTCGCCCCACCGCACCTCAGGCGCCTTTGTCAATCCCAAACGGGGACAGAGTACGGCCACCGCGTCTTCGTATGGACTCCCTGCCCGCGTCCCCGAGAGAAATAGATCTGACATTGCCATTGTACGCAGAAGCGCACGCCCTGTGCCTAGTCCGGCCTTTAACCAAGATGTTTCCCGGTCGAATGTGTCTCCTCTGGAGAATCGGAAGTTACCCGAACTAGATGATTCGTATGTTAAGATCAAACCCGTCGACGCTCCGTCTGGTATTGAATTGTGCCTCTAATGTCTTGTGTTCAATTAGTTTCGTCGGACTCAGCGGTGGTGAAATCTTCCATGAAATGATGCTGAGACTGGGCGTCGAGAATGTTTGTGAGTCATAACTCTCCGTGAATGATAGTCCGCCTCAGAGGATTGATTTCTAACAATACCCGCATAGTCGGCTACCCTGGCGGTGCAATTCTACCTGTATTCGATGCTATCTACAACTCCAAGCACTTCAACTTCATCTTACCGCGTCATGAACAAGGTGCCGGCCATATGGCCGAGGGCTATGCCCGTGCGTCTGGAAAGCCCGGTGTGGTATTGGTGACCTCGGGCCCTGGTGCTACGAATGTCATTACACCAATGCAAGACGCCCTCTCCGACGGAACACCCATGGTTGTTTTCTGCGGGCAGGTGGTGACTTCTGCCATTGGTACTGACGCCTTTCAAGAGGCTGACGTCGTTGGTATCTCTCGCCCCTGCACAAAATGGAACGTCTTGGTGAAGAGCGTCGCCGAGCTTCCTCGACGCATCAATGAAGCCTTCGAAATTGCCACGAGCGGTCGTCCAGGCCCCGTCTTGGTTGACCTTCCCAAAGACATCACTGCCGGCATTCTCCGAAAGCCCATCCCCATGAACAGTATGCTGCCGTCTCACCCAATTGCCGCTAGCGCAGCCGTTCGCGCTCTAGGCCAATACAACCTAGAGAACACGCTTGACCGTGTCGCCCGGCTCGTCGATGTCGCCAAAAAGCCAATTCTATACGTTGGCCAAGGTCTACTGGCCCATGCTGATGGGCCCCGTCTTCTGAAAGAATTCGCTGATAAAGCATGCATTCCTGTCACTACTACTCTACAAGGCTTGGGAGGCTTCGACGAGCTCGATCCCAAGTCTCTCCACATGCTGGGTATGCACGGTTCCGCCTATGCCAACATGGCTATGCAGGAGGCCGATTTGATTCTGGCTCTGGGAGCACGCTTCGACGACCGTGTCACCTTGAGTGTTTCTCGCTTCGCCCCGCAAGCCAAGGCTGCTGCCTCGGAAGGCCGCGGTGGTATCGTCCACTTCGAGGTTATGCCGAAGAACATCAACAAGGTTGTTCAGGCCACTGAGGCTGTCCAGGGCGACTGTGCCGAAAACTTGGCACTGCTCCTTCCCAAGGTGAAGCCCGTGGCTGAACGCCCCGAATGGTTTGCTCAAATCAATGACTGGAAGACTCGCTTCCCGTTGAGTTTGTATGAGAAGCAGAGCACCGATGGGCCTATCAAGCCGCAGGCCCTTATCCATAAACTCAGCGAATTGACAGATCCCATCAAAGACCGGACCGTTATTACCACCGGCGTCGGTCAGCATCAGATGTGGGCTGCTCAGCATTTCCGCTGGCGTTACCCCCGCACCATGATCACCTCTGGTGGTTTGGGCACTATGGGATTTGGTCTGCCTGCTGCCATTGGCGCCAAGGTTGCCCGTCCGGAGGCTCTTGTTATTGACATCGATGGCGATGCCTCTTTTAATATGACTCTGACTGAATTGTCTACTGCGGCTCAATTTAACATCGGCGTTAAAGTGCTTGTGTTGAATAACGAAGAGCAAGGCATGGTCACACAATGGCAAAACCTATTTTATGAGGACCGCTATGCCCATACACATCAGAAGAACCCCGATTTCGTGAAACTGTCGGAGGCGATGGGTGTTCAGGCTCAGCGGTGTTCTACACCTGGCGAAATTGAAGAAAAGTTGAAGTGGCTCATCGAGAGCGACGGCCCAGCTCTTTTGGAGGTGATTACAGACAAGAAGGTGCCTGTTCTCCCTATGGTTCCGGCTGGCAGTGCCCTTCATGAATTCCTTGTCTACGACGAAGGTAAGTCAATCGACGCTGCATATGGCATATTGTTCTTGTGCTAACCCGAGCGTGCAGAAAAAAATAAGGAGCGAAAGGCTTTGATGAAAAAGCGTGGGGTCAAGGAGATGAACCATTAGCCCCGGCATTGGTACAGTTCTCTGCGCAGTTCTATCATGCACAGCTTTGATCCTTTTTTGTTGTTCTTTGCGACCTACGGATATCCTTGGCGTTTCTGGGTTTTGTCACATTTCTAAAAGCCTTGTCATATTCCTGTACTTTGACTAATATTGAGCATCATCTTCAGCTTCGTCTTCATATCTCTTCTGCGACATTGTGCCTGGAGAGTGCAGTCAAATCCGGGATTTCATTTCATTTCATTTCATTTCACTTTCACTTTCCCTTTTAATCATGTTTTCTATTTTCTGAAGACCTGTGGTTTTGGCAGAACTAAAAGTCTACAATTATGTATTTGTGTGTGATATGTAACGATTTCAAAGCACTTGGACAAAAGTGATACGGTTCGGTAGGGAAATACAAATAGTAAAATATATACCATGTATCCTGTATCCTGTATAAAATAAGAAGTAAGAAGCTGGGGCGAACATATGATGATATGACGGCAGCCGCAGTGGCAGCCTGAGGAATCAAGCCGCGGCCTATGATCTCGTGACGTATCACCATCAATGATCAAACAACACCATTCCTTTGTATGAATATCATTTTTACCTACATTCAATTATCCCACGCAAAATGAAGACTTAACATCCACCGCCGCGGAATATTCTCATCCAAATAAGCGCACTTCACACTCCGCCACCATGGCGTCGCTCCCCCCGCGGCAGACAATCGGCAGAAGACGCTATTCTCAACATAGTGAATCATCGAGCATGATCGATGCAGGAGAGTCAAGCACGATAGACTATAGCCGAGAGTCGTCGGTCTCCACGCAGTCCTCTGATGCTGTCTTCCTCAATCACTCGCCCTCACCTGAGTCCCAATCGGCCAAGCCAACGCCACACAGCTCGAAGGAGGAGAAGGAGGAGGAGAGCAGCAGAGAGACACAAGCAAATGACCAACAGAGCCAGACGGTGGACGAACCGAGGAAATGCTGGATTTGCTACAGTGACGAGACTGAAGATTCGCCGCACAGTTCAGAATGGCGATCTCCGTGTCCCTGCGCCTTGACTGCACATGAAGCTTGTCTTTTGGACTGGCTGGCGGAGCTTGAGAACCCCCGCACACGCAGACAGAACCAAGGCGACGTACGCATGCAATGCCCACAATGCAAGTCCAAAATTGTCATCTCGCGGCCTCGGAGTTATATAGTTGATATCGTTCGCCTCTGTGAGAGACTGGCTGGTAAATTGGTTATTCCAGGATTGGTTTTCACATTCGCGGGGACTATATGGGCCGGTTGCTGTGCACATGGAGTTTACTCCATGTATCTCGTCTTTGGCACCGAGGAGGCGCATACTATTTTCGACCATGGCGCCAACGATGCGTGGAGTCCCGTGCGGAACGTGGGCATACCGTTCATTCCTATTGTCCTTATTTTCTCGCGCATGTCATGGGCAGACGGTGTGCTGCCAGCCATTCCAGTCTTGTTTTTCGCGACTCATAACCCGACTGGGTTTGAACATCAAGGCACCCTTTGGCCACCAAGTGCTACCATGACGTTTGCAGCTTTACCGTACGTTAAAAGTATCTACAGCGCTCTTTACGAGAGGATATTCGGTAAGCTGGAACGGAAATGGATCTCCGAGGTTCAACCTCGACATGGCGAGGATGAGGAGCAGCAGGGCGTGCAGG
The DNA here is from genome assembly GCA_023625875.1 of Trichocomaceae sp. PYS4502. Taxonomy (NCBI): domain Eukaryota; kingdom Fungi; phylum Ascomycota; class Eurotiomycetes; order Eurotiales; family Trichocomaceae; species Trichocomaceae sp. PYS4502. The sequence goes on from JAMAFX010000009.1 coordinate 190,615, forward strand.
AGAGAGGTGATCAGCGCGCAGCTCTAGGTATTGGTGGGAACGGGGGTATTCTGATGGAAATCGACCTTGAATTGCAGATTGGAATGGACGATGACCGCCAGGGCCAGGGCCAGGGGCAGAGACAACCCGCCAATGCAGAGGACGTGAATCATCAGGACAATGCAGGACAGATCAACGCAGATGGACAAGGTGTGGCGCAAAATCAGCAAGACAACGAGCAGCAAATCTTAGGACGCCGTCGACAAGAGCTTATTCATGATACAAACAGTCTCGCGGACACAATCCTCGGTGCTCTACTCTTCCCAGCCGTCTCAGCGGGAATGGGCGGACTATTGAAACTAGCACTACCAAAATCATGGACAACACCGCCCTCGGTTTTTGAAAGAGGAAGAGCAGGACTTCTACAAAGCCGATGGGGTCGCAGCGTCGTCGGCGGATGCCTTTTTGTCCTCCTGAAGGATGCATTGGTGCTGTATTGCCGATGGAGGCTCGCCCAGACCCACCGCAAGCGACGAGTACTGAATTACGACCGAGAGAAAAAGAAGGTTGTACGATAGATACGGGCTGTTTGGACGTGTGAAGAACGACTTGAAGAATACCACTCACGATGATTACGGCATTATGGGAGCTTGGATGGCGCTCACCACATGATCATTCTGTACAGTAACTGATTAGCTGGCTTAAAGCAAATTACTTGTACATATATCCTTATTCAATATCGAAATGAAGCTCTTGCAGGGCAGTCTGTTGCACGCTGGTATATATGCCACAACTAATCCTTTAATCTGTGATGCGATGGTCTAGAACAGTCAAGTATCTAATGCGAAATGAAAACAATGAGTTATGTATTTGTCCTATATTGAACATGCAATCGAGATACCTACTTAGGAACTATGGTGATGTCTTGGCGGAACGGCGCTTATTTCGTTGCCGCGCGCTTAAATAATCAAGACTCCAACTCAATTGAGATTGAATAGCGGGATTTCTATCAATCTACTCCTCCCACACAAAATCAGTCGCATCGAGGACGTGATTGCGGTATCCAAGGCATATATTGGAAGAAGCATATCCGCCTTCTTTTCAAAACGATAGTACGGGTGGATTGACAGATAAACCACCATGCGAGCACACTCCCCGATTCTGGCCTCCCTGGCCAACGTCTTCAAAATTCCGATTTCAAGACCAGCCGCTTCCGCCAGCTCGACTCTTCTGCAGTCCCTTTCCAATTCACAGCAAAAATCTTCCTTCTCGACGACATCTTCCCTCGCCAAACGCAAAGGCACATTTACTCCTGACAAGCGCATCAGTATGTTTTTCTAATCCTTCCACTCCGTTTAACGAAGCACACAAATGATACGATACCCGTTGAAGGAAGGGGGGAAATTAGGAACTAACAGAATACAATCTATAGCTCTTATAAGATACTTCCTTTGGCACCCGCTCACGCCTCGCCCTCTCCGCTTCTCGCGAACCAGATATCTACGCCACTGGACCATCCACCGCGCTTGGCAACTGTTTCAGAACAAGCAGCGGATCGCGCACGAGACTGAGCTCTACCGCCAACAGCAGGCCATGTCAGCTGCCTGCGAGGAGTTGCGGACGGGATGCGGGGAGCGCGGTGCAAAGCTTTTCCGCGTTTCCATGAATAAGAAAGGCGTGTTTACGGATTTGTTTCCCATTGAGTATGCGAGGTTGCAGACTGAGAGTCCGGCGAGGGATGGGTGGAATCATGGATGGAAGAGGGCGTGATGAAGATCCATTCGTTTTCTCTTTTTTTCTTGATATCCGTGCGTTTTTGAAACAAAAAGAAAAGGAAAAAGAACTGAGTTTCTAATATATACATATGTACAATACTACCGAAATCCTGAATGGTGAATATTGATGGCGAGCCATTTCTTGTTTGAAATATGTCGAGTGCATGTTTACGACCAGTCCTGTGGATAGGGGCTAAAATTTTCGTTGCTTATTTTGCTTGCATCTGTATACATAAAATAGAATAGAAAGATGTGATAATGACGTGAAGAACAACCAAAAAAATGAAACAAGCCAAAAGAGAGAACCATGGACAAATCTTTTGCATCCGCACTTAATACAGAGAAATCGGAAACGACATACAATATTTTCAAGTATGAAATTCAAAGCATAGGACAGAGAAGAGAAGCGCCTGCAAGTGAAACACATGAACGCCGGACTGATGCAAGTTTCTAATTCAGATTGGAGTGCTGAAATCAGGAGTGGTTGTGACGATAGGTGAAAATGGCAATTCGAAGCTCGTAGCACCCCGGAGTGCTGATTGGCAGCCCCCCAATGTTCGCACATGGCCGGGCTAATCACAGGACAACGCAGCAAGAGTTGCGCTCCTTCTCAAATGTGAGGAGCGCCGCACGGGTTGCAGCTTCGAAAACGTCGTCCACTCCCTCGCCCGTCAACGAGGAACACTCGAGATATTTGCGAGCGCCGATTTGGGCGGCGGCTTCGCTTCCCTCCTTTGGTGTTAGGAATCGGAGTGATTTCTTCCTCATTTCCTCGATAGCCACGGGGTCGTCTCGAAGATCTTTCTTTAAGCCCACCAATATAATCGGTACGCCAGGGCAGCGCTCGTTGGCTTCTTCGATCCACTGCAAAATGAAACCGTCAGCAAATTATAGGCGTCGAAATGTGCCAGGACATGCATGGAGAATGCAGGATCAAACCTACTTTGGTCTTCACGTTGTCTAGCGAGTCGGGCGTGTCGACGGCGAAACCTATGAGCAGTACGTGTGCTTTGGAGTATGCCAAAGGCCGTAGTCGTTCGTAGTCTTCTTGTCCAGCTGTATCCCATAATGCCAGCTGCACTGATCGTCCGTCCACTCTGCAATCGGTGACATAGTTCTCGAATACCGTAGGAACCTTGTCGGATTAGTAACGTACAAAACGGTGTAGGTTTCAATAGGGAGAGTCTGTCGGAGATCGACGGGTGACACGCTGCGGAGGGGCAGAAAATACTCACATAATGCTGTTCTGGATATTAGCACGGAGTAGAAACAGGAAACGAAAAAAGTTCGAGGAAGTTACTTACTGTTGGAAAGTAACCAAGAGTGAAGACACTTAGTAAACTTGTTTTTCCACAAGCACCGTCACCTATAATCACCAATTTCCTGAACAAACCATAAGAGTCAGCGATACCAAGCCAAGTTTTTAAAAGAAATGCACCCTTGTCCAGCCCAAAGTGTTCGCCATAGGAATCGCCAGTTCGAGCAATATTTCTGGATATCCCTCATGTTCAAAGAGACACCACAGGGGTTTCTTTCACGAAAAAAGCAAAGCATTCCATATCATGTGACTTACCTTCGCATGACATTGTCCGCAGGTTGCTGGGCCATGATGGCAAATGGTGCGGGTTTGGAGTAGATCGGGTAGTAAGGAAATGATCAGGCTTGATATATCTCGAGACCCGTCGAAAGGATGATAACAAGATAATTCGCGGGATAACGCCGCTTTATTATGACTGTGATGTAAAAGACCCCTTATAACTGTTCACAAATGGCTGGCTGAATCACGAATTGCGCCGGCGGATCGATTGTTTACGGGGTAGACACAATGGAGTCGATGAGACACGGCGACGGCTAAGGCGCGGGAAGGTAAAACATCGAATCGGGCATGCATAAAGAGACAGATTGGCTTCGTCGATGGTCAGGTACTGGGCTGGATCTCTTGTTGGCAGCTCGAGTCTGGATACTAAGTAGTCTCCCCTGCAACGCTGAGGTCAGTGGGTAGGGGGCTATGCCTCGCCAATCCCAGGGCCGGAACACGGGCGAAGAGCAGTGGGATGTCTCAGGCCGACGCAAGGTCTCTCTCAGACAATGGTCAAGACTCAAGGCGTCAGACCACGGAATAGCAAAGCTGTGCACGGACTGAGGGGTGTTTTCAAGAAGAAGAAGAAGATTATGGTGATGGTGATGGAGATGAAGACGGAAGGAAAGTGAAGAAGGAAGTGGGTTGGTTGGTTGGTTGCCTGCCACGGTTACCCCTTTGGGTATGGCCGGCCGATGCATCGTAAGACCGTCAACTTCCAAGGTAAACACCGAAAACTCCTAACGTCGTCGTCTTCTTCATCATGCAAAAGATGCGGCGCCTTCTTCGACGGGAAACCACCTATGCCTCTGCTAAGGAGAAAGAATTCAGAAAGAACTGTGTCGCGGTCCATTTATTCTTTCTCTAACCGATCTTCTCCAAAGCAACATATTTGTTGATCAGAATTGGAATTGGAACATTACATGTCTAGTGGATTTAGAATGGGCGTGTTCTCAGCCAATTGAAATGATTAGACCTCCTCACTGGCTTACAGACAACTTACAAGGACGTGGATCAGTTTGTGTCATCAAAATATGACGAAGTTCGGAAAGAACTGATGGGCCATTTGACTGCGGAGGAAGAGAGACGCAGTTCTACATTAGCAGAGCATAAGCATCATGGATAAGACATGGAAAAACCGGCACCTTCTGGTATACTTTGGCTCTCTCGAGCCCACCTGGTCTGTTTACCATATTCCAGAAGCATATCCGACCCCTATTTATCACGGAAAATATTGAAGACTTCAATTTGATAATGCCTTTCTTTGGGAACAGAATGTGGCACGCATTGCAATTCAAAATTCAAAAACTTTCGGACAAAGAAGAGAAAGACAGAAAACTTGAATATCTGTTCGAGAGTAGCCCAAGTGGATTTTCCTCTTAAGAATGTTTTCAGGAAGAAAAGGTCCGACGTGAGGCAGTACATTCCTACCATTCAATTCTATTCATGTCGAGTAACCTACACAGCCCCCGTGATACCTCCACTGACATCGATGTATTGCCCCGTGATCCATCTGCTCTTCTCCGACGCCAGCAACAGAATGGCATCAGCAACATCCTGAGGTACTGCAGTTCGACTGCATGCACGGACTGCCTCTTCCTTTTTGGAAAAATTGTCGTCCGGGTCAGATTCCGTCATATCAGTCCTGATAGGACCAGGAGCTACGACGTTAACCGTTATGCCGCGAGACCTGCCGAACTACAATTGCGTCAACAATATTGAACGCGCAAATGATAATTGTGTACGAACCTCTGCGGCCCAAGTGTACGTCAGGCTATCGAGAGCTGCCTTTGTTGCAGCATATATTCCAGCTTCAACAGGGCCGAGTTTGGACGCAACCGAGCCAACGTTAATGATGCGGCCGCCCTCTGGCATGTGGTTGATTGTTGCTTTGGTCATAAAGATAGGGCCAAACACGTTTGTTGCAAATTCTTGATGAATAATTTCCGACGACGCCCCCATGCTATTAACAGGATGCCATGCTCCGGCATTATTGACTAACAATCATCAGAAAACGAAATTTAAGCAGTGTCTGGTATTGCACCGAGCTTACCTAGGATATCTATCTTCTTCGTTCCAAGAGCTTCCAGTGCATCGCTTACAATCTTGCTCGACCCCTCTTCGGTTGAGAGGTCTCCTTGCACTACAACTGCAGTGGCATTGGATTTGCGTAGAGTATCAGCCAGTGCATGCGCCCGAGATGCAGACGATTCCGACACGTAGTGGATGACCACCGATGCGCCGTTCTTTGCTAACGTCTTCGCGACAGCCCCACCAATGCCATTCTCTCGTCCAGAGCCGGTGATAAGGGCCACCTTCCCCGTAAGTGATAAAGTATCAGCGACCATCTCTTTTTTATTTTTTATTTGAAATGGGGTATTCGCAGGATATGACTTTCCTTCTGAACTAAAGCTGTCTATTGTGGTCGTGACACACATAAAGTAGTACGATGGTGATACCACAGATATAAGTAAGCATGCGCGCTTAGATAAGGGCGTATCCATTATAAGCGCGCTTCTCTCTAAGACTGGAAACCCCATTCTACGACATTTCTCTGCCAAGCCGCTGACTGAGGAGTTAGCTACGATCCTAGCTTATTCTAGGGCAGACTTTCAACGCCGCAGCACTTCACTCCAACATCTTCCGGCTCGATGATCAAATTGCCTACTCAATGGCGCGTACCTCTAGGCTTATCCAACCGCCGTCATCAATGTTATCCAAGTTAATCAGCTGGTTTTGAGTATGTAACGTCTTAGTCTCCAACTCTCCATGTCGTTTAGATTTGGCTGTATAACCGACTACGGAGTATACTCCGTACTCCGTACTCCGGAGTAAACATTGACGTGACGTGGGGCTACCAAACAGGCTAACAAAGTGGGTCTAAGGGAAGCCCCACTCCGATCTTTACTCCGTAAACCCTAAGCTAAAAGTGGTAATTCTGTCCAACTTTAAAGTAGCGATCGACTCTGTGAGTGGAGGAAGCCTTAGAGCTACTAGCTTCTTTTGGTTAGTCAAATCTGCTCTCAAGTCACAAGACCCACTTTGCAGTATCTGATTCGGCAGTCTTGTTCAAGCATCTGAGATAAAGCGCGTTTAGATAGTAGGACTTCGTAGTTCTATCCAGTTAACTACGCTGTATATTAACTATCAATCGCCCAGTTTACTAATGCTACTTGTTGGCCATGTCTTTCTTTATTCTTAAGTCAACAAGAGCATCCATTATAGGACGTCTGTGTTTACTTTCGACAATACCGCTGTGAGGAAAAAAATCGAAGCAGTATGGAAGCCCGCCAGATCACCTTTGACGAGCCCTCCAAACTAGAGTCTCTTGTTGCCCAGGATGAAGTGGTCTATCTCACTACAGGTGCCAACAGAGGTAATTTCTGTTTCGCTCCTCACCAGGTTCGGGTATCGGCTTAACAAAACTAGGGATCGGATGGACACTTCTAAAACACCTTATTCTCCGTCCAAATACCGTGGTAATTGCTTGTGTCCGGCGTCTAAGCACACAATTTACCGAGAGCCTCAAGGGAATTGCCTCGCATCCCACATCTCGTGTCCTGATTTGCGAGCTTCCTGATCTCAACGGAAGCGAACCCTCTAGTGACCAAAACTGGGACAATATTCGAGCATCTCTCGAAGCCAGTCCTCATGGCTTCCACATCGACGTCCTCATCGCCAACGCAGGAATCAATCCTCCGTATGTTAGTGCGCGAGATGCCACCCCTGCAGATTTTCGGCTCGGATTTGGGGTCAATGTAATTGGACCCCTCAATCTCTTCCGTACGTTTCGGAGCTCCCTTCTTGCCGCTAAGGAGCCCAAATTCGTTGCCATCAGTTCCCTGGGTGGAAGTATTGAGGTGGGTCCTGGATTGGGGCCTATGACTTCGTATGGTTCTAGCAAGGCCGCTCTTAATTATTTGGTGCGTAAAATCCATGTCGACGAACAGCGGATCACTACATTGGCTATGGATCCCGGGTAAGTGGAAGATATAGTGTCTATCTAAGTATCCCTGCATGTTTGACTCTGACTTTTGTATGTAGATTCGTCCAAACTGATATGGGTGGAGTCTACGCCGCGATTCTGGGTATTGAAAACCCGCCCGTGACGGCAGATGAGAGCGCAACGGGAATTCTGAAACGGGTAAGCGTTTCCAAAAAGCCTTTAATGAGTGCTACTAACATTGATTTAGATTGATGAAATTAATAAAAGCACGTCAGGTCGATTTCTGGATATTGAAGGGAAAGAGAATCCTTGGTAGCATACAGCAAGGCAGATTCTATAGCCAGCTCATCTAAATGATGATACATTCAAGGTACTAGGTTAGGTAGAATTTTGGTTGTCCATAAGCAGAGATATATTCGATTAGGGATACCTAGTTATTCGAAGCCGAAGCTCTGTATCTGTACTCATCGTAAACGTCCATGACCGCTTCTGTCTCGATCATGTGCAAATCAACTTTGCCCTCATAAACAAATTTTGAGAATTGTCTTACTAGTTTATGTAGAAATTTGGTACTGCATTCTAGGTACGGGAAAGGGGGAACTCTCAGTATTCAGTTGTTAAATGAGTATATAACAATAAGATCCCTCTCAAATTACATAACTACCTAGGTATTGGTCAAGCCCAGCATTTCGACCTCTTCCTCTTAGTTGATATAATAGCGAGAAGACTATGACGATACATTTTTTAACATTTACCTAGACCTTTTGCTCCACGATCTCCTCTGGTGCTGCCTTTCCGAGTTGAGCAACCGTTCCATCGGGATGTGGAAGACGACCCTTGATTGCAATCTCCTCTTTGATATAATGCGGAACAAAGACATTCTCCTCGTCAAAATAATTGGTGTCTTTGACAAAGGCGAAAACGACAGCAAGCATGACGAGACTGCCAACACTGTACAACACGAACTGGACGATGGTTTGCGCGAAATAGGTAACATCTTCCGCATCAAAAATAAACGAGACACAAAGCCCGAGTGAAGAAGTACCTTTGCTGAACCCTCCGTAAAAAGCGAGTTTGTCGGGATCATTGCTGAACGAAGCTACAACCCACTGCACAATAATAATGTAGCCGGCGTATACGACGCCCCATATCATGTAGAGTACGCAACCACCAGCAAAATTATTCTCGGTCCAGTCAACGTTTGGAGATGTAGGCAGTACTCCGGCAAATCCATTAATCTTTTCCCAGGCAGTAAGGCCCGCGCACGCAGCTGCTGTGATTATTCCAATTATAGAGATGGCCAGGAATCCTCGAGTACGTCTTGACTTTATGAATTGTCCATCCAGAAGGATGATTAGACCAACTGCTGTTGGGATCATGATGAATTCGAATAAGACGTTGTTGAGACCGCGAGTTCGAAGGTTGAAATAGTAGCTGTTCATGGTTGACACGACCGCAAGACACATTTCAGCAACGAAGAGTGGTATTACGAGGCAGAGAACCTTCCAGTCGGTCATGAGAGATACAAAGTGGGCGTATTCGCGTTTAATAGTGGGCTCTTCGAAAATAGCAATATGTGTCCCATCATCGCGGACGATCTTCTTAGGATCCTCGATGAATACAATGGCTAGTATCTGAGTTCATCTATTGTCAGTCTTGATTCCCTCCCCTAGAGGGCTTCAGTGGAACCTACTATTGCGAAGCACATGATCCCGACAAATGCTCCATAGACTGAATTCGAGACACCCGTGCTGGTAGTTTCATGGAAGCTTAGGCCAAAGGCGACGCTTGCTCCGACGGTACCACCGAGCGCCGTCAGTGCCCATTGAACGGCAATAAACTGTCTTGCGGTTAGAAGCTGAAGTTTATGAGAAATTTGCAATCATAGAGACTTACCATGCCCTTGTGTCTTTCATCTGGGTATGAGAATGCAACATAGCTAGCCGTTGTCCACAGGCAAGGAGCAGAGAACCCTAGACACACTCCACCTAGGAAAGGAAACCAATCATTGCCAACTCGATCAAAGTACCACAAACTACCGACGTAGATTGGATAGCCCAGGCCACCGAGCACACTGCAATGAGTCAAGTTAGTTCGCCAACCCAGCATACTCAGAATGCAAATGACTTCATACAGGATGATTCTCGGGCCAAGAGCGTTGATAAGTCCTCCAACAAAAGGGGCGAATAGGGCAAACAGGCCGTAAACGATTCTAACATTCCACACATTATGTGTATTAGCTTGAGCTCTCGGTGTGCATTTCACTGTAGTACACACGCGTTGACCTGCACCGCAATCTTTGCAGCATCGGGTCCGCCTCCACCAGCACCCAGGCCGGTCAAGGCAAGATATATCCCAGGAAGGCAAAAAAGAATGCTGAAACTAGATCAGCTTGCGAGAAACCATCTTATCGGACAACTTTGAGCTTACCATCCCACAATGAAGTTTTGGGTCTCTGGCCTATTGAGGCGCCAGGGGCTAAGCTTCGTTGCTCCAGGACTGTCCATATTGGCCTGAGTAATAGGTATAGAACTTGTATGTACTTGAAGTTTGCACGACTATGTACTCAAGCCTTCTACATGGACTACCTAGGTACTCGGTCCATGAATTGCGACCTATATAAAACCATCGACCCAACATATCTACGTCCACTAGTTCCATGATATCTTATCACTCAGAACACCGTGAACAAAGACGGACAATTGCTTAAGGCCCCGCGAATCCAATCGCTGCGATAAGCGCGCTACGTAAATTGAAACTTGTAAATAGTATCAGAGCCCTAAGCGCGCCAATCAACGGTCTCCAATGCGAGTATCTGAGATTAATAATGGCTCTAGCCTCTAGGAATTTATATAAAGATCGTTAGCGCGCATTGTCTCGTGCATAGCGCTTACAATTATATAGGTACTAATTTCCACTCACAGATATCTGCCTCAAAATAAGTCTTGATGCCAGTGGATATAAAAGAGAAGAGAAGATATTAGAGTTCTCGCTGAGCTCTCGAGTATAGGACATCAACAAGATCTATTGCAAATGGCAGAAACTTGGGAGAAACGCTGCGTGGAGGAACAGGGGAAGCGAGATGCGACCATTCCGAAAGAGTGGCTGCTCAAAGAGCTTCCATCTGACGATATCACCAATATCATGGCTGTCCCGTATACTTGCGGGATCATGACAGCAAAAGAACTTGAGCTCACCGAGTTGGATGCCACTGAATTGCTTGGACGCTTAAAGTCAGGAGAACTCAAGAGTTATGATCTCACCCTAGCTTTTTGCAAAAGGGCTGCCATCGCACAGCAACTGGTTTGTGAAGCCACCTAAAACGTTGCACATTGTTATACCTGACTCACACCTCTATAGGTTAACTGTATAGCTTATATGTTCGTTGAAGAGGCGCTTGAACGAGCTCGGCAGCTTGATGAGTACTTTGACAGAACTGGAAAGGTCGTGGGACCTTACCACGGGCTGCCTTTCTCCATTAAAGACCAGTGGGCGATTCGGGGGAAGCAATCGACCGCAGGTTATGTTGCTCTTATTGGGAATATATCTCAAGACGACGCTCTGGTTGTTCGCCTCATTCGCGAGGCTGGTGCAGGTCAGTAATCTTGAGTAATTCGAGCAAGCTGTTTGGCATTCGTGACTGACGATTATCAAACACTCAGTATTCTACTGCAAGACAACACAACCACAAAGTAAGTAGCAGGTAATCTTGAACTATGTACTGGGCATATATTGACATCAAAGTCTTCGAAAAGGCGGGATGCACTTGGAAACTCGTAGTAACAGTGGGTTTCTTCCTTTTTGTCTTTTTTACCCCCTAAGTATCTTGGACCATTTCTGAAACAGACAATCGTGAATAAATTAGTTTATGGAAGGACTCTAAACCCATTCAATCGAAAGCTCACTTGTGGCGGCTCAAGTGGCGGAGAAGGCGCCCTGGTAGCCTTTCGTGGCTCGCCTATCGGCCTCGCGGCCGATATTGGCGGCAGCATACGATCACCTGCTGCCAACAACGGCCTTTTTGGAGCGAAAATCTCCTCTTCTAGAGTGCCCCTTGATGGAATATTTACTCCCATTCTGGGAAACGAGAGCGTACCTTGCGTTGTTGGACCTGTTTGTCGCTCGGCACGAGATAACGAGTACTTCTTCAAGGTCATACTCGGGGCAGAACCTTGGAAGTTGACACACTCAGTGGTTCCTCTGCCTTGGAAAGAAGTAGCTTTGCCGGAGAAGCTCAAAATCGCTTTCCTCTGGAATGATGGCATTGTAAAACCGCACCCACCCATCACTGCTGCCATGCAGAATTTGAAGCGAAAGCTAGATGGGTTGGCACAGTTTGAGACTGTAGATTGGCAACCTTTCGAGCATGCCCAGGGATATGATATTATCCGAAGGCTATACTTCACAGACGGTGGCAAAGGCCATAGGAAGGTTATGGAATCTATCGGAGAGCCTCTGTTACCGTTGACAGAATGGGTCATGAAAGACAGCCATACCAAAGATCTGCCCATTCCCGAGCTATATGACCTAGTCAAGAAGAGAGAAGCATACCGAGGTAGGCAGATGATCTGGAGTCCCCTCTTGGCCTAACTTGGCATGAATTTTGCAAGCCCACTGATATTTCGTGTAGCTGAGTATATGAAGTACTGGAAAACTACACAGCCAGAAGTCGATTTCATTATCAGTCCAGTTGGACCAAGTGCTGCACCCCGCCATGAGACTGCTCGATATTGGGGCTACACAGCGGTTTTCAACCTCCTTGACTGGCCAGCTTATGTCTTCCCGACAGGTGAGACGGTCTCTAAGGAGCTTCACCTCAAGGACGAATCTTATGAGCCGCTTGATAATGAATTTGACCGTTACAATTGGGAGAACTATGAGCCTTCAGAGTTTGAGGGCGCTCCTATATCTTTCCAGTTGATTGGTCGCAAGTGGCAGGATGAACTGGTTGTCAAAGCGGTCGACAGGCTTGCAACGGTGCTCGATTTGAAGGATGCTGGTAGTGTGAAGAAATAAGCATGTATCTTGTAATGCGAATGAGCTGCCATTCTTAGTAAATTTGTATATATCAGGCTACTACTCGAGACTTTCGTTGTAGCTCTAGGAACAATATATTTCCTCGTCTTGCCTTCTGCTTGACTCCTACCAGAAGGAACACGGGCTCTTCGCACAGTAAAGATCTTTTCACACATCAGGATTCAGTGTATCGTTGATATGGCTCCGCTCAATGATTCCAAACCTCAACATGCGACCTAGTCAGCAATGTTATTAGGTAGTTATCGGTCTTTCTTTCGCATCTGGAGTGCCTAATCATTCTGCAACCTGTTCAGAGTTAACTGCGAAGGTAGACGATACTAGAAAATCGTCAAAACATCAATTTGTGGGATGGAAGTTCTAGACTCAACGTTCCACTTGATAATGCTCATCAATATAGATAACAAGCGCCGATTAATCAGTGGAAGTCGACCTCGTATCTTCTCGTATTCGGCTATCTAGTGAACAGTGCATAATCATACCTAGCTATGTATAGCGCGACCGCGGTAAGATAAACTGGAACCATCGACGAAATCTAAGCGCGATTATGCAGATACGCGCTTGGAAGCCGGAGTGGATATTCCGGTCGTTGACTCTGGCCATCGGAGTGGGCCGGTCTAGCATTATTACAGAGGAAAGTATATACTATAGATATAGGCCGTCTAAATACTATGCATGCATCAAAGAGCAGCCTTTTTTCTGTCATTTCGCGGCCAAGCCAGCATATAATTCCCTACCCCAAGGTTAGAGGAAGGAAGTCACGAATAATGAGCGAAAACGTGCGATCCGTGCAGCCCCTTAGCCTTTCACGGCAAACCATCGAGTTGTTGGCAAAGGAGCGAAAGTATTGTGCAGGCGGATTTGAACCGGTTCCGGCCTTCTTTGTAAGGGGTCAAGGTTCTCATTTATGGGTATGTGCTGTTTGTTTTTTTTTTTGATAATCTTCCATATGAATAATAGATGATCATCAGCTAATCTAAGACGGAACCAGGATGTGGATGGCAAGGAATACATCGATTTCATATCGATGTTCAGCGCGACAAATATTGGCCACTGTCATCACTATGTAGCAAAGAAAGTTACCGAGCAAATTGGAAAATTATCGATGGCCAATTTAGCAACGCACAATGCCACACATGGGCCCTTTGCTGAGATGATGTGCAAAAAATTCGGATATGACAAGATGATTTCCATGACATCGGGAACAGAGGCCGCAGATACGGCATGCAAGATTGCGCGTAAATGGGGCATCCAGATAAAAGGAATCTCGCCTCAGTCATGTCTGGTATTGGGCGTGGGATCCTCTTATCACGGGCTCGGTTCTAGCGTTTGGGGCTTGATGGACGCCTCTTCCAAGCGTACAGAATATGGACTGGACAGCAAGACCGCTATGAACGTCAATCTGACGGACGGCTCATCACTCACGTACGGTAATATTGAGGCTATGCGGCGATGCTTGAGTGAACATCATGAAAATGTTGCAGCGGTCATTATGGAGTGTCTCCACGGCACATCTCGAACAGTCGAAGAAGAGATCTCTTATGCAAGAGGCGTTTATGAGCTGTGCCGCCAGTATAACGTTTTGTTCATCGCAGATGAAGTTCGTCAAGGCGCAGGAAAGACAGGGAAATTTCTCTCGTATGAACATATTGGCCCCGATTTCAAGCCCGACATCGTTACCATGGGTAAATCCATCACAGGCGGTTTCTATCCTCAGTCGTTTATCCTCGGAAATTCAGCTGTCATGTCACTGGTTAACACCAACGAGATGGCCTCCACTTTTGCTTTTACTCCAATTGCCATAGCCGCAGCAGCTGCTACGATTGAGGTAATTGACAGTGAGGATTTGATGACCCGCGCAGTAGCCCTTGGAACGGAGTGGAAAGCCATTGTAGAGGGTTGGAATCATCCGAAAATCGACTACGTCAACAGCATGGCCGCCGACTCAAATTTGTATATTCGTGGCCATTTCGGACCTCGTTTAGCTGCACTCTGTATGCACAAAGGTCTATTTGTTTATCCACGGCCTGATGGACTACGCATCAGCTTTGCCATGAACATGCCAAGGGAGGACCTACTGAAGGGTGCTGAGATTATCAAGGAGGCTCTAGACGAGATCGACGAATATGACGAGATCCCAGGCGAAGATTTTTCCAAGACGATGGCAAGCGTGGAAGCATAATAGTTTAATATTATATTACGCAACAATCACGAGAACAATTGAGAGGCATAATATCCCCTTCAGCACAAGCTTGATAGGTGGCTTGCTCGCTCAGGCCATGCAAAAGTTGATAGCATGCTTCTTCATTATGAAATGTAATCCATAAGGGCCATAGGCACATCTGTCAGAATCTTCCCAAACGAGTCGGAGTAAATCTTTAGCTTTGCTTAAGTGGCTCATCCGAAATCTGCTTTTCTGGCAGTACCCTTCCAGGAATAGTCGTTGATCTAGCTTGATGAGACATGAGCCCATAATCATGATCGGCCACAGCATGATTGTGCCGTAAGGTGAACCATCGAGCTTGATTAAATTGTCTAGGCCAACGTCGATATGGCCTTGAATTTCACAAACAACCTTCGGATTGTCTATGACAGAGCCGCACATAGACGTCTTTAAATATATCAAGATTGAATGCCGGTAGACCTCGCCCGCCAGGACCTTTTCGGCTTGCCATGGGTGCATATCAAGAGCCAGAGAATTGGGTTTCCAGTCATTGATACTTGAAAGAAGGCTTTCATATGTTAACAAACTCTCTGTTGAGATCTTGCCAATCCGCTCTTCATCAAGGCGTTGCATGGATAGCCGTGAAATATCGGCAATTTTTTCGAACAGCCAATATCCGCAGCCGAAAAACGTGCCAAATGTTGAGTATTGCTGTAATGGCTCCAGAGATGTCACAAAGTCATCTAATGGGAGAGTACGCTCTTCAACTTCACCGTAAGGCGTAATGTTGGCTACCAAGGCAAGGTAGGCGTATGTCTCTAGAATAAAGCCTTTAAGGTCCTGGTCGTCCTTACTTTTGCAATGAATCGGGCCCTGCAGAAGTTTGAGGATGAGGTAGCGGCTTACGCGTAGGTGAGGATACACAGCACCGTTGCACTCCCCGGATATAGCCTGGGTGGGAAACAACGAGTCAGTTCCTCGTTAGCCAAAATTCTCTCTGCGAGTCGTCTTACCTCAACATGGCACAGCACCATCAATGTGGCCAGAAGATGCAGACTCTCCTCAGGCGAGACAATAGACAGACGCTGACCTTTGCGAAGTGTTTTGATGACAACGGCGTAGTGTTTCCAGGTGGATTGCCGAATCTCCGTGGCGTTGGGATATTTGCAGATATAGTGTGTGCCGCTGAGGGCCAAGACAGCATGCATGAGCAGATCGTCGCAGTACGCAAGAGGCATTATATGCGTTACAAAGGGGTTTGACCTCATCGGCTTTGCTGCCAATAGAGATGAGGTGTTCTCTAAATAGTGCCGCAGGAGCAAACGAGAGCTGGAATGTACCAACGGGGCTCGTGTGGCTGCAAGGTACAACTCTATATCCGGATTCCATTCTAAGGTTCCAGGGCTTAAGTCTGGGAAGGAAGCGGTGTCTCCTGGTGGTATCTCTGCTAGGTCGAGGGATACCTCGTTAATGTTATCATAGTCCGTGCCATCGTTGTCACGGACACTTGCGAGTGCTGAATGTCCCGGAGACTGAGACGGACGACCATCGGACGACTCGCAGTGCCTACTCCCGTAGGGGGATTGCCCACCAGGCACAGGTAGAGGCAGAGGCAGAGGAAGCGGTGCTTCGTTCCTGCACATTGGCCAAGTGCAGTCCAGTTGATTCCGAAGGCATCCAAGGCAGACTGGTTTTGCCTCGTCGCATTTCTTTCTACGGCGCCGGCAAGTGAGACAGCCTGTGCGGGTCCGTACAAAGCGTTGACGAGAAGGCATGAGTAATAGGAAGAAGACTGAGGCGGCTCTTGGGAAGTCGAAGTTGGAGGCTGATGGTTAAATCCTGAGGAAAGAGCGTTAAGCAAGCCTCATTGCCTCAAGCCTCAAGGCAGGATAAGAGCGGGCGATAAACCCTTTCCGTATCCGGTATAGCTCGCTTAACTAGCCTTAACAATTAAACAAAGGCAACTTCAATCCAGTCAATTCAATTTCAAGCCTCCGTACATGATCATTCTGCTGGTGTTCCTTTGAGAAATTGACATGATGTTTGAGAACTTCAAGATGAAGATCCCAGAGCTCCTGGGCAAACGTAGACCTAGCTGGTTGCGCTGGATTCCGATCGATATTCCGTAGTTGTTCCATTTTTCTTGCGAGAGCAAGGATTGATTCGAAGCGACGAGAGACGAGTCTGAGAGACGATCAAGCGAGGTTAAAGATATGCAATGGGTCTGTGACAGCACTGACAGGTACTGAAGCAAAAGCTCCAAGAGAAGCTTAGGCAGAGAAGAACGAAACCAGGAGAAGTTGAAGATGATTGGGGCTTTGCCTGTTTAGGAAAGCGGTGAAACGCATGAAGCCATACCGTATACGGCTAGACTTTTCGAGTACCTTCGTAATTTGTATCGACGTATTTAGCACGTATTTACTATTCAATATGAGTATTATTTTTAGTAGTATTATTATTCTAGGCAGAAAAAGCAGGTTGAATCAGTTATAACCACGTATACGTATGCGGATATGCCGTGGATGGTTGTTGTGTAGCGGAGATGGCGCTTAGGAGAGGGCTGTTGGCTGTTGCTGCGTCCTGAGGCTCCTACTTCGCAGTCAGGCAGCGTCAAGGTCCGGGAGTAACATTAAATAATAAACACAGTACTAGTTTCTGGCAGACCGAGGAACGAGGAACGAGGGACGTACATACTAAATAGCCTTAATCTGGGCAGCGAGTACAAGTGCAGGTAGAAAGCTGCTCGCTTGCGGCGTCTACGGGGCAAAAATTGATTTGGCGTTGCATCGGCGGGCGGCACCTGGACCAGCCAGAGCCCAGGAACCACAGGGCCCGCGTTAAGCGTTAAGCGTTTGATCTTCGTCTGCCAGATCCAAACCTCTCCCCGTCTATCCCCCAAGGCACCGTTCGTCGATCCTGCCATTGCGTACTCTCCGTCCAACATACCAGAACCCTTCACGCAAGCAAGCTTCCTCCCCCTGCCGAAGCTTTCGCCCGGAAGCTGCTTTTGCCCGCTGCAGGACTTACCCGCCCGCGGCCCTGAGAATCTTCCCCTCCTTCCTCCTCCGACCTTGGCTTTCTTGACCTCCGACACCACGCCCTTCAGACTCGGCTGAGCCTCGAAGATCGTTTGATACGCCACCAGGACATAGCCCAGGAAGGGATTCAAGGTCTTTTTGCATGTCCTCAGAGGTCCTGTTGCTGCCGTAACTGCGCACCAGAAAGCAGCCATGTCTGCCGCCCTTGACCGACCACCCGCCGGCCTCACGTCGACTAATTCCAAGGCCAAACAGTCGGCCCAGGTACCACAGCCAACCTCAAATCGACTGGCGAGCGAGACTGGCAGCAGGCCCGCCTCAGACACAACGACATCCGTCAACCGCAAGAAGCAGAAAAGACGGCAAAAACAGGCAGCGCGCCTTGCAGTGGAACAGCAAAATCAGAATGGCCGTTCTCCAACACACTTGCCAGGCGATGCCCACTACCACAAGGGCCACTCTGTTGACGATGGTGACGTCTACGACCACGATGACGATGATGACGATGAAGAGCCTAGGGACGACAGAGACAGCAACTCGGCACCAATGACTAACGGGAATGGGACGGCAAAGACATCTAAATCGAAGAAGAAGAAGAAGTCGAAGGACCGATCTGTTCCTCAAACCTTAGCTGATGAAAGTTCTACCTCCCTCTCCGCGCCCTCCGCGACCACGAGTCGACCACAGCCCCCTTTATCATCTCTACCCATCAGCCAACCTGCCAATAAATCCAAGGATAGAATTTGGAATACGTCGACTCAAGAAGAACGTGAAAATATCAAGAAATTCTGGCTTGAACTTGGCGAGGATGAGCGAAGGGCGTTGGTCAAGGTAGAAAAAGATGCCGTCTTGAAGAAAATGAAGGAGCAGCAAAAACACTCCTGTAGTTGCACCGTCTGTGGACGAAAGCGGACGGCAATCGAGGAAGAGCTTGAGGTGTTGTACGATGCATACTATGAAGAGCTTGAACAGTATGCCAACAACAACCAAGGAACTTTCGAAAACGGCGCTCCCATCATTCCTCCACCACGATTATACCACCACAACCTTCATTCCCTTGACCACCGGCATACGCATACTCATCCACATCCACACTCGCAGTCTCATTCCCATCATATCCACCACCATCATCACCACCCATCTCATGGGCGGGTACATGAGATACCAGAAGATGAGGATGACTTAGAGGATGACTACGATGAAGAGGATGAAGAAGAAGAGCCGTACAGCGATGACGAATTAGATGACGACAGCCGTGATGAGCGAGCGGACTTTTTTGCTTTTGGGAACAGTCTCACCGTGAAAGGTTAGACCATCTTGCTTTGTGTGCATCTATAGGGGGTTAGCTAATTTTCATCTAGATGGCATATTGACTGTCGCCGATGATCTTCTGAAAAACGACGGAAAGCATTTCATTGACATGATGGAACAACTAGCTGAGCGTCGAATGCAACGTGAAGAAGATACGCAGTATGGAATGGTAGCTGCACATCAATCATATCACGCGGGACATAACCACGGGCCGCTGGATGAAGATGATTACGATGAAGAGGAAGAGGAAGACTATGATAGTCAAGAAGAAGAAGAAGACTACGAAGATGATGAAATGGTTGGTCAAGTTCGTTTGGTCTCTTTTTACAGACAAAGAGTTGCGCTGACATTAATGGATATTTACTGTGCAGGATACGATGACTGAAGAACAACGCATGGAAGAAGGAAGACGTATGTTCCAAATATTTGCGGCTCGAATGTTTGAGCAGCGGGTCTTGACCGCGTATCGAGAAAAAGTTGCACAACAACGGCAGGAGTTACTTCTCCAGGAACTACTAGAGGAGGAAACTCTTAATGAACAGCGGTCCGCAAAGAAAGCCCGCGAAGCGCAAAAGAAGAAGGACAAGAAAAAGCAACAGAAACAGGCCCGAGAAGAAGAAAAGGCTCGAAGGGAGGCTGAGAAGGCTGCCGAAGAAGCCGCCGCTCGTGCTCTTGAACAGAAAAAGCTGGAGGAACAGAAAAGGAAGAAGGAAGAGTTAAGGAAGAAGAAAGAGGCCGAGAAGAAAGCCCAAGAAGAAGAGCGCTTACGGAAAGAAGCAGAAAGACAGAAACGACTGCAGGAGGAGCGTGAGCGTCAAGCCGAAATCGAGCGAAAGCAACGGGAGCAGAAGGAGCGCGAACGTAAAAAGCGTGAAGAAGCCAAAAGGAAAGAACGAGAAGAACGCGAGTCCAAGGAGAAGGAACTACGAGAGAAAAAGGCTAAAGAGGAACTTGACCGCAAACTCCGAGAGGAGAAAGCAAGTCGCGATGTTGACACAACTTCCAAATCGGAGCCAATAGGTAAGGAGCGCAGCCAATCACAATCTTCGCTGCAGCCTGCAGTGGCCGTTCCCAAGCGAACTCCCCAAGCGACCCCCGGTGCGAGCTTTATGCCCCCAGGTTTCCACAGCCCACAGCATGGACCAGTTGCGAGTTCGCCCCATTTCCAAGTTCCAACACCAATAATTCACAAGACTGCGACTCCTGCTCGCCCACGCCAGCCTTCACAGCACGGATCGCATGCGTCATCGCCACGTTCTCAAGCTGCTGGCGGTCCAGAGCCTCTTTCCTCTCTTTCGCCGCAGACTCTTGCCTTGTCACAGCGGTCTGGCACCCCAGTGAGTTCGTCGGGAAAACTTGGTGGCCTCTCTCAGCAATCTATGCTCCATCACCCACAGCCTTCAGCGCCTCTTTCGCCTTTGGGTGGTGCTGGCAGGTCCCATCCGCTGGGCTACCCGACTGTCAATGGATTGCCATCCCATCCTCCTCCCGGAATACCTGGAACGGCAACACGCCCAATTGGTAATGAGAATATTGCAATGTATCCTCCTCATGCAGGAGCCATTGGCGGCCAATATAGGGGATTTGCAGCGCCGAATGGGGTTATCTTACCACCAGGAATAGGCAGTTCCCGACCAATATCGGTCTCGAATCGCGGGTTTCCTTCTCTAGACGCAAGTCACAATTTGGCGTTTAGTGGCCAACCCGGTGCCACCCCGGCTGCTCAACCAACAGGAAGAAGCGCTACACACTCTCGTCAAGCTTCCGGATCCTTTGATAGACCGTCTCCAGAGGGTCAACCAATAAATGCTCCGATTTCTCGACCGACGCCTATAAAAAGGCTTTCAAGCCCACAAAAAGGCGAAGGAACGTCAAATGATTTAGATGTAGATGGTTTGAGTGCACAATTGGGTAGTAGCGCGCTGCTTGACGACTCGGATGTACCGTTTCCAACCACTTTATCCCAATCCCTGCCAGGGGCACCGGTGCCCAGCGGATTTGGCCTGCCACGCACGAGCTTTGGTGCTACACCCTTTCCTGATCCGTTAAGCAGTGAGTAGTTATGCATCCTATTCTTAGTCGTGGCGTTTTACTGACATTTATTACTTAGCAGTAAAACATCCAAGTTTTTCTGGACAAGGGAACAGTACCTGGGCTACTCAGAGCCCATTTGGAGTGCCCTTCGCGACATCTTGGAATACAGGAACGGGTTAGTTTTACTTCTATACTAACACTCATTTTACCTATCATATGCTGACGTCGTGCTAGGTGGTGGTACATGGCCCAACCGCCCGTTTGGCCCTGGTGGGAATCACCGTACACACGCCTCTCGCCCAGTGACAATTCGACTATTGGCAATCCAGGCGATCAAGCATCTGAACTCTCTGAGCCCCTCGAAAGTTGCTCCTGGATTCCACGAAGTCAACCGCCTTCTTCGCCAGGTGGAACAGCTCAAGGCACCCAACGAGCCGCCTATTACTTTGAACGAGATGATCGATATTTTCGATACAGAAGGTAGTTCACAGAACGGAGGCGGATCGTTTATCATCAAAGACGATGGAAGCGGAAGCCGTTATGTCAAGTTCGATCCGGATAGCAGCAGTCCTTTGTCGAATCACCGGGGCAGTTTTGTACCAGGGGATATTGGTAGTCCCGTTCCTGCTAGCAGCATACCAACTCCATTTGGCGGGATAGGCACAGCGCCGGGTGTCAGGCAGTTTTCGCCTCCCACAAGCTTCTAGTTTGCAGCCCTCTTCAGCTTTAACCATTACGTTCATACGCGAGCTTCAATTCGCTAAAAGCATTCAGGCGTCATGTTTCACGCCTGTCATCTTATCGATCCATCTTTTGGGCTTTCGGGGCTTCGCTTATATCAGGTCTACTTGTGTTTATTATCCTTTCTTCTTTTTTTTCCATGTCGCTTTCTGCCTTTCTTTTTTGGTCATGCAGATAGTCCTTGTTTTCCCACGGGTTTACTTGGACGCTTAGCAGCGCGATTGCATGTCACAGCCTCCTACTTTGTGTTTCTTGACGCAGCATCACGCCATGAGCTTTGCGGAGTTGTCTTTTACCGAAGGTTATTTTGCTTTTGAGTGGAATCATGCTTTACTTGGCTGTACGTGTTTTCTATTTATGCCTCGTCGAACGAACCTTTTTTTTTTCACCTCGCAACAAGTCTGTTGTTCAGCCTAGCCACGGGCTTGTGATATTTTGTATTGTAGTAGCCTGAGCAAGGTAATTGCATAGTTAGCTTGCGAGTGAGGTCTACCACCAAAGGAATTTTGGAGCAGCTATTCATTTCCATCAATGCTGCCTTCATTACACGCATGCTTCTTTCGTCTAGGCTTGTTCTGTATCAAACAATGAGTTGTAGAAGTTAGAACTATATAAATTATTACAAAATGAATAGATGAATGAATGCGGTTTAGCGTAGGACGGAGAAGTGGCTGAGCCGCGAGCGGATCCAACTGCAACTCCAACTCCAACTCGAAGTCTGGCGTCGAGCTCGTGCTCCTTCCCGACTGCAAATTAGCCTATCGCCTTGACGACAATTGGCCTGGTACACCTTTTGAGCGCCAATACTACTACCTGAGCCCGTATTCATCAGGACAGGAACCCTCGACTCGTTGTCTGTACATTGGTGCGGTAATTGCGTGCGGGCGTGTGTGTTTCCTGACGGACGGAAGCTCCCAGCCATGTCCACTTCGCCCACCCCCGCCGAAGACCAGGGCCGACTCCTTGAAGAGGCCTTGGGAGTGGTGCGCCAGCAGTCGCATATGATGCGGAAATGCCTTGAAACGCCTGGCAAACTCATGGATGCATTGAAATGCGCGTAGGTGCTCCTGCCAATCGCTCACGGCCCCCTGGGATACCCAGGCAGCCGTTTTCTAGCTAAAGAAACACTTAATCTGTCTATATATACTTACACTGCAATGAAAAAAACGTCTTAGGTCGACATTTGTGTCAGAGCTGCGCACCTCCAGTCTGGGCCCCAAGCAATATTATGAATTATACATGGCCGTCTTTGACGCGTTGCGACATCTTTCTGTTTATCTGCGCGAGAGTCATCCGGTCAACCATCTTGCGGACTTGTACGAACTAGTCCAGTATGCGGGAAATATTATCCCCCGATTGTACCTTATGATTACCGTGGGAACAGTGTACATGTCCATTGAAGATGCTCCCGTGAAGGAGATCATGAAGGATATGATGGAGATGAGTCGGGGTGTTCAGCATCCTGTTCGCGGGTTGTTCCTGAGATACTACCTCTCCGGCCAAGCAAGAGACCATCTACCCGAAGGTACAGGTGACGGCCCGCAGGGGAATATCCAGGACTCGATTAGCTTCATCTTGACCAATTTCGTGGAGATGAACAAGCTGTGGGTTCGGTTGCAACACCAGGGCCATTCTCGCGAACGTGAGAGGAGAACCCAGGAACGAAGGGAACTGGAACTCCTAGTGGGGAGCAACATTGTTCGGTTGAGTCAATTGGTAGATTTGGAAACGTACAAAAGCACTATTTTGCCGCCCCTGCTGGAGCAGGTTGTCCAATGTCGGGATGTTTTGGCACAGGAATATCTACTCGAAGGTAACCCACCTCGAAAATGCTTAATTTCGCTAGCCGTTGTTTACGATTCTAATTCGGGCTGCAGTAATCACGAAGGTTTTCCCGGACGAATACCATCTTCATACTCTGGATTTGCTACTTTCAAGCATTGCGCGATTAAACCCGTACGTTGATATGAAGAAGATAGTCATTGGTCTTATGGACCGACTATCTTCCTACGCTCTAAGGGATGCGGATCAGGCCGATGACCCTACAAAGAAAAAGGAACGAGAGGAAGAAGCGGTTACGAAACTGTTGGAGAACTTCAAACTGGCCGAGGAGAAGAAAGCTGAGAAGGCAAGCGCCGACCAGGCTGAGGAGAACGGTACTCCATCTGAGGAGCCAGTGGAGGCGCCAGAAAATGCAGGCAAGCCACAAGAAGAGCAAGGGACAAATGGGGTCAAAACGCCGACCGAAACCAAGCTCTACGAAACCTTCTACGAACAAGTCGTCAATCTCATCAAAACTCGAGGTTTGCCTATTCAAGACACGATTGCCTTACTGGTGTCTTTGGTTAACCTTGCCCTGTAAGCCTTTTTCTCCATTTCTCTTAGTAGAGTCAAGTTTCAGAGTGCTGATTATTATGCTTATAGGAATATCTACCCAGACCGACTTGAATATGTGGATCAAGTTCTCGATTATGCAACCCAAAAGACCGCAGAACATGCAGACCAGGCTGATTTGCACTCTGCGCCGGCCCAACAAAGTCTTTTGAATCTACTCCTCGCTCCGGTCCGGTTATACGCGTCTATATTTACGGCCCTTGCGCTGCCACATTATATTCCTCTCCTAGCCTCCCAATCTTACCCCACCAGGAGAGCTGTTGCGACAGAAGTCATTAAGAACGTCCTTGCTAACAAGACCGCTATCACGAATTCCGAGAACTTGGACAAGGCTCTTCAAGTCCTCAAGGTTTTAATCAAGGAAGGCGCCCCCCATCCTGCAGGCTATCCGGGTGTCCATCCTCAGCGACGCGGTGAAACAGATGAGACGATTGAGGAGCAGGGACGGCTAGCGAGACTAGTGCATCTCATTAAGGGACCTGATAATGACACGCAACTCAAAGTATGTATATCTTTCTTTAGTTATGATAACCTTTAAGTTTCACGCTAACATTGTCATTAGCTACTACAAGCGATCAGAACCGCGTATGCGGAAGGGAACGAACGGGTCAGATTTACAACTCCGGCAATTATTACGGCGTCGTTGCGTTTGGCCCGGAAGCTCAAGTCTCGAGAACATTATGACGATAACTGGCAGTCACAGTCATCAACCCTGCACCGATTCATGCACCAGTGTATCAGTAACTTATATCAGCGAGTAAACAGTCCTGGATGCGCTGATCTGTCATTGCGGCTTTTTGTAATGTGTGGCGAAGTCGCAGATCAGACTGGTTTTGAAGAGGTGAGCTACGAGTTCTTCGCGCAGGCCTTCACAATCTACGAAGATGCCATTAGCGACTCTCGCGCGCAATTTCAGGCTGTCTGTATCATTGCTAGCGCTCTTCATAACAGCAGAGGCTTCTCGAAGGAGAACTATGATACCCTCATTACGAAAGTGGCCTTGCATGGCAGTAAGCTACTGAAAAAGCCAGACCAGTGTCGGGCGGTCTACTTGGCTAGTCATCTGTGGTGGGTGGTGGAGAATTCGCAAAGGGAAGAAGATCCGAAAGATGTGAGTACATTCCACCAGTAGGCATATCAAAGATTGGACTGCTAACACACAAAAATTAAAAAAACCACAGCTATACCGCGACGGAAAACGTGTTCTTGAATGTCTTCAACGTGCTCTTCGCGTTGCAGATGCTTGCATGGATACTGCCGTCTCGGTGGAACTCTTCGTTGAGATTCTTAATCGATACGTCTACTATTTCGATCAACAAAACGAGACAGTGACGACCAAGTACTTGAATGGACTGATTGAGTTGATACACTCTAACTTGCAGACTGGCGATGGAGAAGCCAACCCTAGTCTTGAAACCCCGAAACGTCACTTCCAGCGTACACTTGATTATATACGGTCGCGGGATTATGAAGGCGTTGTGACGGAGCCGAGGCAGTAGTGGATGTAATAGTTCCTTTGTTTTTTTCTATGTCATGTATCAAATGAATATACACTAGCAGCTCAATATCTAGCGTTTCAGTCTTGCAGAGTCACCCCAGAGTGTGCCTTAGTGCCTTATTGCCTTAATGGCATCGTAGTGTAGTTCGGCAAAACCTCGGACCGAGACTGTACATAACCCGATTCGGATCATCGCTGAAGCTTAGTTACCTCCACGACTAACCATCTATCCCACACCAAACCTCAGGCTGTATAGCATCAGAATGCTGCGTACTTTTCTGAATCGAACTACCCTGAATAAGAATTAATAAACTTAGTGGCCTTGCTGAATGAATGCCCTTCTTCAACGCCCTCATTCGCACCCACCACATCACCTCACGCAAGAAAATAGCCGTGCTCAAAAAGGCCGCAGACGCATATAACTGCTACGTCCTCCTCCGAACGGGCGGCAGTCCCGGCGTGATGTACGTCGAGGGCCATCAGGAGCAGGATGTTGCTGCTTGGGTTAACACCGTACAGAGACTGCGATATAAAGATTATCAATTGGTCGCGCGGCCCGGTCAGCTAGAGAGAATTGCTGAAACGGGTACGGAGTGGACGCAAATACCGTCTGATCCCGGGCTACGCGAGGTCGACTCGATCAAGGAGTTTGGCTCGATTATGAAAGATCGAGGAGTCTGGGAGTGGTGGAGGAAAGGCATGGGATATATGCCACGGTGACGTTAGTCGCGTACCCGGTGCCGGTACATTTCATTTCTAATGGGGGTGGGTGAGCGGCCCGCTTGTGAATTACGTTACTCAAACATCTCATTACCACTTCTGATGAACCAGAAGACAATACAGCTCAACAAATCGCCGATACACTTGGCGGTGTTCCCCTGGCAATTTCCCAGATGGCAGGTATCATCCGTCGACAGGACCTCACTTTCTCAGAGTTCTTCGAGCTTTACGCGGACCATAAGGAACATGCTAGTCTGTATGAGACGAAGTTTGATACCAATTTAGTTACATATCGTCACACTATTTCTACTGTGTGGGCATTTGAGAAGCTAAAGCCTCAAGCTCGACAGCTCCTGGAGCTGATTTCATTTCTTGATCCTGATGTTATTGAAGAAGACTTGCTGGTGCAAACATTGGCAGAACTGCTTCCTGACGGCGCACAGTTCAAAAAGAGCAACTACATTGATGCTCGCACTGATCTCTTGCGGTCATCCCTAGTCCAAAGGGATAAGCAGAAACAACAGACATCTGTCCATCGCATTGTACAAGGTGCAATATTGGTAACAATGGATGTCGTCAAAAAACGATCCATGTTTGATCAAATCGTACGAGTTCTTTGGGGAGACTGGCCATCGGCTATGCCCAAGCCATCAAAGGTGCCAGAACTACCCCAACCCAAATCAACCGGTGGCAGACTACATGTTGGAAGGTCTCCTGTTTGTGCGGCAATCTACCCACATGTGCTAAGGATACATCAGCTATGGTCTTCCATTTCAGGTGCTTCTGAGGCCACCAGGTTGCTTTTTGCAAAATTACTGACTGAAGCTGCATGGTGCGTATAAATTACATAGATGTTTTTCTTGCTCTATATTCTACGAACAAACCAATTTGACGGCTTCTTTGAAACAGCTCTTGGTATCTGCGAGTCCTCAACGCATGCAGATCGAGATGCCTTGCTTGCAGACATTTATTTCTGCTCCGGATCTATCGCCATGGATACAAGTGATTTTGATGCAAGCCGTATTCATAAGGAACGCTCTTTGGATATAGTTTCTAGAATATGCAAAGAGCTAGGAACTATAGATGAGAGATTATACCTCGCGTACGCGGAGCAGGGGATCTCACGCATTCAGGATAGACGATACGATGAAGGCGAAGCTGACCTGAAAAAGGCACTACAGATTCGTAAAGCGCTTGGTAATTATATTTCCCGATCCGGCGAGGCCAATCTTAGCTGGGCTCTCGTTGCCCAAGGCAAGCTTGAAGAGTGCGGCACGCTTCTTTTAGAGAGTCTGGCGGGCAGAGAAAAGGCTTTGGGCAAAAACGACAGGGAATCAGCCCGAACGGGGCTCATTCTTTCTGCACTCGGCAACCTCCGTGCTGCACAAAATAAATGGGATGAGAGCTTTGAATTCCAACAGAGAGCGCTGCACCACATGCGAGAGACCGTGGGAGAGCGGGATTTCTACACCGCAAATTCTGCCCATAAGGTTGCAGAGCACCTGATCCGTTTAGGCCGCAACGAAGAGGCGATGTAAGTCCATCTCCCATTCAGAAGTAACTAGCAAATAGTATTTTCTGACTTCTTTTAGTGCTATGATCAATGGGGCGCTGGAGACCTGGTCCGTTGATCCAACTGCTTGCAAGAACGAGATTGCTCGGACTACTTTCTCAAAGGCAAGTTGTTCGGAGCAACGGGTAAAGCGCAAAAGGCTTCCATTGCTCTCAGAGTTGCTTGTCGCTTGAGGAAGGAGATAACAAAGGAAGATCTTGATGTGAAGACTCTGACGATGGAAGACTGACAAAATTGTTGCTTTTTGGGCTAGATGATTAGCCCCTTTTTTGTATGCTAAGAGGCCTTCATTCTCAGAGTCAATAAATTTCACAGATGATAATCAAATGATCATATTCACGTCGTAAGAATGTCATCGATTCTGAGTGGCGCGTAATGTACACATTGTACTGTACTGTACCCGTGTAATGAATACGGTTGAAAATTTGAAGCACGTAATGAAAACCACGCTAGCCCGATTTCATCATCCCTTGCAAACTTGCAAACCATCGTCAACTCAGAGGAACCCGACATGTCGCGTTGTAAGCCGAAATAAGGGATGTACTTGAACGTGGTTGGATATTGAATTAAGCTCATGCTTGCAGATACATCGATTTTTGTGTATCAGATCATCCTTGGCAATTCAACGAACATCAAGGAAAGCAAGATGAATGAACCCGCATATTGAAGAGCTCGGAACTGGATTTTAACGGAGATCCAATCTTGAAATCCTACCATGTCAGCTCGTCGATCTGCGCGCCGCTCAGGTGCCCGGAAGAGCTATACAGATGACGCGTTTGATGCGGTCGGGTTAGAAGAGGATGAGGACGAGAAAGCCATTGAGCAGTCCATTTCTTACAAAGGAAAAGGTCGAAAGAAACGCCGTCGTGATTCTGACGATGAATTCGACGAAGCAGCAGCAGCAGAGTTCAAAGAAGAAGAAGAAGAAGATCAGGAAGAAGAAGATGATGATCTTGTCGATGAACACGCCCCAAGTGATGATGCCAGTGGTGATTTTGAGCCCACTGAGCCTACTATTGATGTCTCGACAGCGGTAAGCGGGAGTAACGCCAATCGGGCCCGAAAAAAGGGGGCCGATGGATCTCCCTTGTACAAGTTGGAAGATACTCACAGTCGCGGAGCCTACAATCCATCTGAACATGTCGGCAAGTCTATGCATATCAAGCTTACATTTGGCCTGGACAATCGCGATCTTCTCGCTGCCGCCAGCACTAGGGACCAATGGTCTTTGGGCGTCGATGCTACATTTCCCACTAGGGCATCGTTGGAAAAGCCGACGAGTGCCGCTCAGTATGGCCCCGGTAGCACGCATGGGATAGCGGCTGCAGATCTCGAGCGTGAAGCTACAGAGGCTTGGGCCTGGTATCATGATGCAGATAGCGGGCTAAGATTCAAGGAAAGGCAACGCGTGGAGAAAATCGATATGGATTCAGCCCATACAAAGTTTTTATACAGGCCGCGAAAAAGTAGCCACAAAGTCATATACGGGCCAGGCGAGAAATTATCAACAGCCCATCTCGGCCAGCATGAATCTCTCAATATTGGAGAGGCGTGGAAATATCGTGATGAGACGCACAAGCCCGGAAAGCCTGTTTCAACCGGGATCAAGGGAAATAGGGGGCGGCCAAAGAAAACCCCCAAAAATGATCCTGCCGCAAGTGAAATAGAAGAAGATGAAACCCCCAAGACGAAAGAAAGTCAACGACGGAAGAATCGCTATGGATGGATTTTGAATCTCTCCGGGAAAATACAAGCATTGGGCTGGGCCCCTAACCAGGACGGGTTGAGGCAATATTTAGCAGTGTCGGTCCCTATCAGTTCTGAAGAAGAGAAGCTGTATGATCCGCCCGAACCACCAGCTGCCTCGCGGGCCTTTTCTCCTTCGCCGCCTTATCCAGGGGCCATACAGATCTGGTCCTTTGATGCCGAAGACCGCAAGGATGGCATTGTCAAGACGGTAGATGTTACTTGCAAGCCGACATTGCGACTAGTATTATGCATGAAGTTCGGTCATATCAGAAAGATCCATTGGTGTCCGATGTCACGGAGGAGATGTG
Source organism: Trichocomaceae sp. PYS4502 (assembly GCA_023625875.1). NCBI lineage: Eukaryota > Fungi > Ascomycota > Eurotiomycetes > Eurotiales > Trichocomaceae > Trichocomaceae sp. PYS4502. The sequence goes on from JAMAFX010000009.1 coordinate 220,458, forward strand.
ATGAAGAAAGTAACTCTGAGCACGACTTAGGCTTGCTTGCATGTGTCTTTACCGATGGCCGAACGAGGGTTTTTGATATCAAGGTGAATAAAAATGCGGAGGCTACAGAGTATCGTAAGTCTGCAAATGGTCAACAGAGCAAGCTACTCTGAAGTGATTATCGTGCCATGCTGATGATTTTGATGTTAGTATATGTCAGCTCGGCCGCATTTACCGCCATGCCCTCTCCGACAATTTCTTCATGTATGGCTTGGTTGTCGCCAACCGACATAGCGGTTGGCTGTGCGAACGGCTGGATTGCAGTATACAACCTTCTAACATACCAGTCTACATCGAGGGGCGATCCGCAAGGAGAAGATGATCCTATCCCGTATATCTATATTCCCGTTCACTCAACCTATATCACCAATCTAGTGACGGCGTATCCCCAGCATCCACACCTTGTATCGACCGCAGCAATGGATGGGAACACGAGGCTGACTTCTCTATTTGACCCCGTCAAGGACATGGTCGATACCACGAGACAACGGTTGGGAAATATGCAAACCTCCTACTATCCTAGTCTACAGGCATTCGTGTCTAGCGACGAACATGACTCCATTCGGGGATTGTCTGTCCGTCGATTCTTTACTTCAACTTCAATCGGCAGGCTTCCAAGCGCTATATCGACTATTGCCAAGGGTAGTCACTGGCATCCATCCGTCATGGCTGGATGTACCGAGGGCTCCATATATGTTTTCAACCCGCTTCGCAGGTTTATGCATTCCAAGGAGTCACATTTTCATGCGCGGTGGTTCTTACATGAATGGGCCGCCGGGAAAAACGAACAGACGCCTAATACGAGTCGCTTTATTGACGATATAGAAGTGGAGAGTTTGAGTTTATTGCGATCACTGAAGGCCGATGGGAAAATAGTAAATGGGATGTTGACTCTCACCATATATGACGAGGAACAGCACATTACGAATGTAGACTGGAATCCGAATCAGCAGTGTGCTGGATGGGCAGCTGCGGGTATGGGATCTGGGTTAGTACGAGTAGAAGACCTGGCAATGTTTCATTAGCTTCAATTTCGTTGGTTAGTCTCGGCTGTTGCTACTCTATACAAGGTCTTGAACGCTACAAGACTGTACCGTTGACTAGCACACAATCCACGCCACCATAATTCATTACGAATGCCTGACATCCACTTATCATACAAGAGGTACATTGATAGTTAGTGTGAAACTTCAACTTCCTTAATTGCCACCTAGACAGATTCAGCTCCTGGGCTGCGCTTCATCTTGACCTCCGCTTTCGAATCATCATTCCCAGTAACATCAGGATCAGACCTGTTGGCGAGACGGCCACGACGATTTTCTTCATCATCGTCAGCGTTGGTGGAACGGACACGCTTAGCGATTTCCAACCAAGAACTAATACGTTCCCTCTCGTTCCACCGATCACCATCAACTGTTTCGAGCAGGTGCACAAACTCTTTGAGATGTTTGTTGCTGTCGCGGACATGTTCCAGGGCGCGATTGAGATCGGCCTCAAGAAGCTCGCCCCGACGTAACATGGTCAAGGTCACATTTGCTGCTGCAACCACCAGGCTTTCGAATCGACCGCTTAGATTCTCAGAATCGCTGCTGTTGTCTTTGGACGGGGGTACGGCTGCGTGTTTATATGATTATTAGCAACATGGATGTCTACGAATAGGGAAGCGAGGGACAGTTGCTTACCTGTTTTTTCGGCCATTCTGTTTGTCAGCTCGAGAATAAGGCTAGGTAGACTATTTTGCCACGATATTGATGTGAGTCGCAGTAGTGTTGGCAAGGTGATAGAAGGACGTCAGGCAAAAGGGACTGCCTCTTGGTACTAGCAGTAGAAGGTAGGAGAAGGAAGGGGGAGAGGCAAACAGAGAAAGAACAAGCGGGTACATGCATTGTCGGCACTCCTGCACAACACAGCACAAGTGATGGATGTCTTGGGGACAATCGTTTAATGAAAAAAATTAAGCCCTGTATGGATAAAATCCACGTTCATGCAGACATAGGTTTGTTTATACTTGTTGAGAGCTGTTGACAATTATCCTGCATTTTTGCTCTGAATAGCTGTTCAGCTCATATGTATATGAAATTATATTTATTGTTTTTCATCTTTTTTATCCTACACCTATACTTTGTTAGCTGGGGGTGGTGAATATATACTGTCCAGTGTCTATATCTGGAAACGGTCTGGAACAAGCAATAGCCAATCAGAGATGAATTAGGAGTGATATATCAGCAAAGTATTGTGGTTGGCCAAGGGGGAAAATGCATGTGGCTGGGTGGGCCCAAGCGTCTACGGGCTCTGCAACTTCAGCCAATGGGGATGTCCGAACAGCTCTGCCAGCCACCTAGTGAGCCCCACCAATCCATCGGGCGATCTGGATGGACCCGCCATCTTTTTATTTGTTTTTTTATCGCCGATAAGAAAATGCCCACTCCGTCCGTATATAATTATAGCCTTGAGAACTGCGCGTAGATTATACTTTTTATGCGGAGATACAAACAAATTTTCATAATCGAAAGAAATACTCTCAGATTGCATGCACAACTTCGAGAAAAAGGACAGCAATATTCCATGACCCTCTATCCTGTCAGGTTCGAGCTCAAGTAAATCCCAGCCAGAGGGGATCTGGCAAATTGACAAGCCATGCTTATTTTTAAGGCGCTGGCCATTTTCTCCGGGGCCATGGTTTTGCCTCAACGAGTACTTGCATTCCCAATTTCAGAGACGGGAACACTGCCCTCAGTTCTACAGCGAAGGACAGTTGGCTATTCGGTTGTGAATGTGGATGGAAACGGGGCGACGACAACGACAGACACGGCTACAGCCACAAAAACAGTGTTAAAAACAATAACCATGACAGATGTTGTATCGACAGCTACCACCACTACAGTCGACGCGACGAGCACAGCAATCTCTATTGTTCAGCCCCAATCGAGTGCACCGAACACCGTCACTGTGATTGTCACGGAAACCGCATCCTCATCCTCATCCTCCCCCTCGACTACGACTTTACCTTCCCCTTCTTCTCCTACAACAACGACATTAATATCACCCGGCAGTCAGTCTTCAAGACCGGCCGTCTCGACAAAGACAATTTATTCTCCATCTCCACCAGTCGCAACCACGACTCGCAAATCCACCTCCACCCCATCAATGCCGACGGCAACACTACCATCGCCTTCCTCTTTTTCTCCCACCATGACATTTTCATCATCGTCATCATGGGTCCCGACCACCGGTACTCCATATCCCGCACTGCCCAAGGCAGATGGAGAATCCAAGTCTCCCGTTTGGAAATATATTGTTGGAGAGGATGGCAAGAACAGTGCCGTGAGACGTTCGTTCATGTGGGGCTCTGGTGACTCCTAGCTGTGGAGATTTTGATAGACCTCACGTCGATGCACATATTTTATCTCCGGTTTTCTTCTTCTCATTCTCATGGACTTCGATATCCGTGGGAATTGAATCTTTTATGGATCATCCGAAAGTGCTGGTACTTTTTTCTTCTGCATTTCTTTGTTGTTTGATATTAGCGGCGGCGGGATAATAATGATATGTACTGGGAATGTAATACCCGACCTTCAAAATTTGTATGATTCATGTCCTTGTCAAATGCCGTTGCTTGGCTTGTTGCCTGGATGAATAGAAATGGATATAGTTTGCCATTATACTCCGTACTCCTTGTGAAGTTGATTTGAACAAATATGACTATACTACGTAGAAGGAAATAATATCGCATCAGGAAACTAGTCCCCATGTTTATGGCCGCAACTGCGTGGTAAAAGTATCTGTCGAAGAACAGGATTCAGTGGACGAATGCTTGAATTAGGGCTAAGCCGGGTGACTACCCAAATCAATGATCCATTAACAATGAACATCCTTAGTCTAGGATTAAAGGACGCCGTCCACATCCGGTTTCTTGATGGCATTTCTCCTATTTACGAGGGCAATGCATTGTCTCATTGAGCTTTTGCTAACACCGGTACCGGCGTCGGCGCCGACAACGGATCTTGCATGTACAAGTCGATACTCTGATCTACTTGTGTAATACAGAAAAATGCCACAGTGACATGCGGATTATTCATCTGTCATTCGCCGACTCTACGCTGAGAATTATGATTCCAAACCTGGAAGGTGGTTTTTTCTGGAAGGCTTTGGAAGACGAATACCTAGGTATACTACGGCAAGAATCTTGGAAGTGGCGGAGTTTGTGGCGGTCGTATAAAAGCTCCTTGTATCCCCTTTATCTCGTGGAACATCGGCAAATCTCAACTGAAGATATAAACCTAGGTTACTGGCTGATCTGCCTCGTCAGACTTGCTTTCAGCTGCTTCAGGATTCGGCTTTCGCAAACAGGATTCGGGAAAGGAGTGGTTACACGGCGTCACAGTCGTAAGGGGTTTCAGCAGGCATTTTGGGAAAAATTTTTAAATGACAAAAAAGAAGTGTTAGTATACCAAGTGGATTTGCTCAGGTCTGTGGATCATGGAAACGACCATGAGATACTCAAGTACATTAACGTTGCATTTTCCTGCATTTTCCTACCTACGGTCTAGGGAGCTTGATCATTTGAACAGGGTCAATGGTACCTAGGTAGGAAGAATTGCTATAGAACTTGGTTACCTATAACGTACCTAGATACCTAGGTATGGACCGCGTCCCCAAATCTATATTTATCTCAGCTTAGATTACTTTGATATGGGAGTGACAAACACGGTAATATACCTAGGTATTAATCTATTATCCGTGGAGAAAAAGCATATAACCCCATATATAAATCATCAATCTAGGTATGTATTTAGATAAGTATTGTGTTTGTGTTTGGACGACAGATGACATGCAGCAAAAACAAGCTGACTGTCATTCTCACCCTGATTGTTTGGTGGGATAATTGGAAAGAGTTAAGAACATCTTTTGCCCCTCACCCGTTCCGAGTGGCCAGAGTTACCTAGGCAAGTGTAGTGTCGAGATCCTTAAATATGTGCATCCCGATTCGCCTGTCACATGTGGGAGGCCTTGCAGAGGTCATCAAGCGCCAATAGCGACCTACAAGACTGAAATTGGTTTTCATGCAGTCTGACTGCGAGAGTAATAGCAACTACTTCTGTGCTCTAAATATAACGTCCATTTGAGCCTCTGAATAGAGACAGTCGAGATGCGTAGAGCCGCACTATGTTGCGATGTGCCGGCATTCGTGACAGTGCCAGTGGTTTACCTAGGTACAAGCTGAGAGCCTTTGTTGTGGTGGCATAGCCAGCCATGTCATCGACATCAAGCTGAAAGTGACTTGGTGACACAGCCATGCTACGCTCTGGGCATAGTCTCAGTCTTAGCCGGAAGCACTCAGCCTTTTCTCTCGTCTCGTGCTCGGGATTACTCACTGTGTGAAAATAATGACCAAACATTAAATATTACAGTCGACGGTAGCACGTACATTGCCCGCATTGGGGGCCGCGTCTGAACCAACTGGATCTGTCCTCTTTGGGGTATCTCTACCCTGATGCTAGTTAGTGCAATGCTCGTATAGGCGTGCAACCATCTCCTACTGATTAGCCTAACCCTAAACACACGAGGGTATCTGTGTGATTGCGCCGTGCCCCCGCAGCTGACGCCTTGTTCACCTAGGGAAGAAACGGTGTAGAAATTCAAATATCAGGCCATGTACTAATGTTCCTTGCAAAATATTCCCGGTCAAGCTAGATAGCTGGATCACACAGTAGTTCTCTCTAGAATCAAGACTAGAGAAGAAAACCTATTCGCATGATAAATACTATACTATTCAAGCAGCAGGCGTAGTATACATACAACTCTTTATAACTCGAGGCTCGTTTCATTTATTACAGCCCTATGATCAATTTTGAAAAGTCCCCAGCGGTGATTGTGACCTTCATCTCTTGGATCTGTACAGTACCTACTCTAGCCCTCGATGTGCAGCATTCCAGAAACGCCTCGAAACCGGGGTGTGCAGAGGGGCATACGCACGAGGTACGCATACAGTTATACAGCTACAGGGAACAGTGCAAATGGAGGGTGGAGAAAAATTCGGAAACGTCCATGCGGATGTCATCCATGCTAGTTAATACCTAGGTAGAATAGCTAGGGTACGCAGCCGTAAAAAGCCGCTTGTCATTATCAATTTAGGTACACAACCGGAAAGCTGAAATTACGGAGAGTCATCTTCTTCAGTTTGATTGGTAGCAAAGAAATGACTGGCATTATCTCAATTTAGAGCCGAGTTCCAGTAGATTTATAAATTCACAAGCTCTGCCCGAATATTTTACATAGACATGGGACGTGCTCAGGTATTTTGATCGAAAATTGCAAGGTCCGAAAAGAAAGAAGAACTACACAACCTTACGGCTCCATATCATATCTCAAGACATTAGACTATGGCCAACACTCAGACACCTAAGCTTCGATCAGCATGTGATGCATGCCATGAAGCAAAGGTGAAATGCACACGAGGGACGCCATGTGTGCACTGTAAGAATCATCATCAGATCTGCCATTATAGCTTCGCAGCGCGCATTGGCAAACCCAAAGGGAGTCGAAATCGCAAGACGCTGGCTCGTCTACAAGAAACGGTCCTTCACGCGGTGACAAGTCAAGCGAGCGGTCCCAAACTCCCTTTTTCAGTTGCGTCCTCTCCTTTCAGTGTTGCACCTCATCCAATCTCTACGGTGCCTGAATGGATCAACTCAGAGTATCCGTTGCCACCAACCCAGGTGAGTCCATATTACATTTCTAGTTGCCGAAGAAGTAGCTAATGATGCGCTACAGCCGGCTTCTTACACACCTTACGCCTGGATGCCACCGCAGCCAATTCCAACACCCCCAGAGAGCATCGATATAGCTTTAGAGCCAATGGCGGTACATGATTATACATTTAACGGACTATCCCAACCCTGCGAGTCCCATCTCGAAAGTCCGCAGCTATCAAGATCTACAAGCCTGACAAGTACGGACCTTTTCATGCCAACTTACGAGATGTCCGGCCATCAAGTATCCTGGCAATCCGCTACATGTGACTGTCTTTACTGGCAGGCTTTTAATCTAACATCACTACACACTCTGAGCACATTTGATGAATCTTTACAGTGCATTGCAGCGACGCTTGTTGCTTGCCAGCGGACAGTGGAATGCCCGTCATGCGAGAAAAATTCGTCAATGGTACTTTTCCTGATCACTTCCTTGCAGATGGTACTCGATCGCCTTGATATCCTTCTCTCTAGTGAACTCAAAACGACGGCGTCAGCTCCATCATCTCCATATCCCTCGGTGCCCGATTCAGTCCTAGCACGACACTCGCGGGCTGAGCAGCAGAATGTTATGCGCTTACTGCAGCTTCGTCACATGCTATTCAAGACCCAGAATACGCTCAAGGACATCCGGGAAGCCATTATACTGCCCCGGCGGAGCCCATCGACTGACTCTGCATGGTCTTTATCCACGGGGATCATCCCGGATGCTTCAGGCGACCCGGATTGCCTTCACCAAGTGCTCGATAAGCTCCAGGCAGGTATAGATGTGCTACTTGGTACCATAAGTTTGCATCATGCTTAGTATAGGCTATGAAATATAGAATTATGAAGTAATGATAACCAGCGTCGCATTTTTATCAAGTCGAAGGTAGAAGTGAACGGGAATAGTTAGCCCTAATCCTCGGCTTACATAGCTTACACCCCGCCATTGCCCGCCCGTTGATGTCATACTCAACTCTCAAAATTCATCATTCATCCTTGCTACATAGTTTTAATCTCTATCTCCTCATAAGACCTTCTAATTTATAAATTTCGTGTCCTACTCTAGAGCGCACAATGGGTGGTTTCCACGGAGTGGTAGGAACCCAAGACGCGGGGAAAATCCATCATGTCGTATGTGCACAATCTCATACCGTCTCTTTTGGCCTCGTGTCTTTGCACATAATAGCTCTAACGAAGATGACACTCTTATATAGACAGAAAGTCTGGTCGCTTTTGAGTACATCGCGCCGAACGCTCACGAAAAGCCTCACAGCTTGATCTTTGTAGGCGGACTCGGAGATGGCATCACCACCGTGCCCTACCTGAAAGATATTGCCGCCGCTGTTGAGTCATCAGAATGGTCACTTTTCTCATTCATTCTAAGCTCGTCGTATGACACGTGGGGTCTCGGTCGACTGGGCCAGGATGTTGAAGATATTGCGCAATGCGTGGAGTACGTCTCGAAGTACAAGAAGACATTGTCGCAGACCGGGTCTAATAAAATTGTAGTCATGGGTCACTCGACGGGCAGTCAGGATGTCCTGCATTACCTATACTCTCCGAATCCAACGCTCGTAGATCCCGTTTTTGATAAGGGGCTACGCCATATCCTTCGACCAGCAGTGGACGGAGCCATCTTACAAGCCCCCGTTTCTGATCGGGAGGGCATCTTGGATGCAATTACTGATGATAATGGCAACTTCCGCGATGCCGAAGTTCACGGTGCTTATTTGCAACTCATTGAGATGGCAAAGACATGTACATACTCGGACGGGAACAAGCACGACGTGATATTGCCTATAGCTTTGACTAGCAAGTTAGGGTATCCGGCTGTCCCGATCACAGCAAGGCGCTTTCTAAGCCTTGTTGCACCAGATGCGCCTGAGAATCCTGGAGAGGACGACCTTTTCAGTTCGGACCTGTCCGATAAGAGACTAGACGAGACATTCGGGATGATTCTGGCGAGAGACCTGCTTAAACACAAGCTTTTGGTCCTGTATTCGGGCAACGACGAACATGTACCCAAATCCGTGGATAAGCACAAGCTATTGCAACGCTGGAGGGCGGCTACAGATAAGTCGTTCAGAAGGATCTGGGACGACGGACACAGCGGCGTTATCCCTGGAGCTTCCCATAACGTTGGTGGGGAAGAGGAGGGAGAGGCGAGGCGGGATTTGGCTGCTCGAGTGAAGGCATATTTGGAAGACGTCAGGGTATCTACATGATTCAGCCGGCAATGCGTGTCAGATTGAAGAGAGATAATATACAGAAATGGAGTCAACGGCCGGAACAAATGAAATCCTAGGAAGACGTTGCGGTTATAACAAGTGAAAGTCAAATAGATAAATGTTTGAAAAAACCACACAAGAAAAGCTGGAATATGTGCCCAGCAAAGCAATAGACTCGCATAATGATTAATATGGCAAAATTAGACAGAAGGAATAAGTAAGATCATCAAATCTAAACCTTCAACCAGAGCATAAAGACACCTTTTAGATATCCAACAATCTCATCGCCACCGAGTTTGCTGTCTCCGTACAGACGGTCGACAAAGGTGATGGGGCATTCTTCAACTTTGTAGCCCAAAGCTTTAGCACGGACGATCATCTCCATCTGGAATGAGTATCCTTTACTCTCCGTACTTGTAATAACCTTCTCCAAGACCTCCTTCTTATACAAGCGGAAACTGCCCGTCAGATCACTCACACCGGGCATTAGCATGACATCCGCAATCAGGTTGGCGCCTCGAGATGTGAACTTCCGAATCAGATCCCATCCAAAAACGCCTCCCTTTAAATCACCGCGCGTGGCGTATCTCGTTCCTGTAACAATGTCTGCATTGGTTTCTTTTTGAATCTCGATCATTTTCGGGATGTACTTGGGGTGGTGACTGAAATCGGCGTCCATGATGATCACGTAATTGCCCGTCACGAATTGCAGACCGTGAACGTACGCCGTTCCAAGACCGAGTTTGCCAGCTCGTGGCTTGAGCACGATGTGGTCGGAGCCCCAGACCTTCTGGAGTTGTTTTGCGACGTCCTGCGTGCCATCGGGAGATCCGTCGTCGACTATGATGACTTCCCACTCAAGCTTGCTGATTAGGATTTTGACCACTAATTAGTTTATGCCCATAATGTGCTGAAAATGAATTAGGTTATTACTTCTCTCGAAATGTCTTTTCAATAAGCCAGCAAATAATGGGAAGGTTCTTCCGTTCATTATACGTTGGAAGGATCACGGAGTATTTGTTTTTGGTGCTCATTGCGGCGGAGAACACTTGAGTCTGATTAAATTTTCCAAAATATCTCTGCAATGTAAAACCGAGGGGGAACCTGACACGAAAAAAGAGACCCAGCAGGTTTCAATGCTTGCTGGAATTTTGTGTTATTGTTGTTGATATCGAGGACAGCTCGCAACATTTGGACAGGAGTAGCACTTACCGCCCGGCAGAATATGTAACCTCCGCCTGCCAAGAGAAACGAAGAAACCGACTTCAACATTGACACAATCAACTTCTTCTGTTCTGTTTTCGACTAAAGCTCTAAAGATGGCGAGCTCGCCGACTTCGAAACACCAGCGCAATGTCTCACGGTGTAGGATCACCACGCAACTTCCAGGCCACTGCTACATCTATATAAATGCACACTAACATCAACTTGTACAGCATCACGACCGCGTGCATCAACCAAGGGACCACTGGATATCCCTGAAAAGTGTGTTCGCAGTCTTGCTTTAGATTTTACTTCTAGCTGAAGATAAAAGTGAATTTGTTTCTTCAGATAGCCCGCGATCCCCCCAGAAATCCCGGACCGAACGCTCAGGCTTGTCAAACGATGCTGGTCCTCTTTCCTCACCCGATCTCTTAGATCTGCATTCATTGAAAGTCGAGCTCGATAGTATTCTAGCAACCCATGATCTTTCTGCGGCCTCCACCAAGGACCTATCGTTTTTATTGCGCTCTGAAATATATTACCCTCTTTCCCAGCTCGAGATTCCGCCTATGTTTCGATCTCCTTTTTACAATCCATCGATTGGGGAGCCTATTAATGCCTCTATGGATGTACTTAGAAGACAACTCCAACAGGGCAATTTCCTCCTTGCTGCGCATCTGAGCGCAAAGCTGTTGACATCTCCGCTCATTAAATCTTCGGATGTGCAGTTGATCTTTTATTTGTTTTACACACGCTTAGCTTGCCTCGAGCTGACGGGACACAGCTCATTCGCTGCGCAGGAATCCAAAGCACTGGAAGATTTGAATTCGGCCTTTTATTATGTAGATGCCGACTTCGAAGTGGACAATGACGCAGGACAACACGGTCGCGCGAGGCGCTCGTTCCATATCGTTCCGTGGTCGTTACGCGTTCTCGCGATTCGTCTGCAAAGTATTGCTTTCGGAGATCCACGAAGAAGCATCACCGGCTTATACGAACTCGGCTTTGAAGCTAGAAGAGAATTCATGCAACCGGCCTTGGATGATACAGAGAAACAAGTATGGAAGGATAGACTCGCGGATCTTGGAATTCGTACCGTGAATGCCCTTGTAGAGATGGGGGATCTCGACGCAGCGCAGCGATCATTAAGGAACTTCGGTAATCCTGAAGACATCAGCAACCAAGCTAGAAGTGTGCTTTTGGCTTTGCGAATTGGAGACGTGGGTTTTGCTCGGGAAACATTGAAAAACTCTAGCGTGCTCCAGGATGGAATACTGGCCCCCTTGACAGCTATGGCTGAAGGGTTCTATGATGAAGCTGCTACGAAGTGGAAGGCTTTGCTTGAGGTTCCTATTGGTCCTATTAAACCCATGGCTGCGCAAAATCTCGCTGTTTGCCTATTATACACAGGCCAATTGAACGAGGTATGCTATTATTCTTAACTTATTGTCTGTCTTTTGTCAGTTCACTGACCTGGACTGTTGTGAATGCAGTCTCGATCGCTTCTAGAATCCCTCATCTCTGAAAACAATTCATTCCAAAGCCTTACCTTCAACCTCGCGACTATATATGAGCTATGCTGCGACAACTCGCGGAGCCGAAAGTTGCGCTTAGGGGAAATGGTATCTCGGCAGACACATGCCGGGGAAGTAAATCTAGATCGATCAAATGCAGACTTCAAGCTGTGATGCATATGACTCGGATATAGGACTGATGGTATTTCCGGCTGCTGACAAACGGAAAGAGAACCACCGTCTTTCACGAAACTATGTTCAGAATACGAGAACGCCGCGTTGTACAAAGAGATAAGCCGACTCTAGTTTTAAAATCCATGAAAACGCCGAGTATGCGCAACGCCCTTCAAACAGATCCGCCGCATAAATCATTTGCTTCACCAAGCAACCATGCCTCAGGTTCTTGCTTTGGGTTTTCGAATAATAATAGAATCGCCATCCCGCTGCCATCCGAGCTTTTCCCTCTCCGCGAGGTCCTGCCAAGTCCAACCGCTGTCACCTGTGCATGTTTCCAGCAGCCAGTTCACATTTACGCTTAAATATGTTCGACCGACAGCTTTGAGCGCTTGTCTCATGACATGTTCTGTTGCCCAGCTCATGATCGCACGGGTATAGCCGTCTACCTCTCTATGAGTACGCCAGAATGATATCCAGTTGTCATGAATAAGCGCACTCAGAATATGATCAATAACGTGAGACTGAAAACCGTACTTTCGCTTGGATTGAATCAACAACATATAGGCAGATGCGAGATTATTTTGACGGCAGGCATAATCTAAAACAAGGTAAGACGTGAATTCAGTCAACTCGTGCTTCGTGAGAGGATTTGAGGTGGTGTGCAAATTTTCAAGCAGGTAACGCAATGAAGGAAAGTAAGATGGCGGGTGGCGTGCTAGGATTGAAAATCGAATGGAAAAAATATAAACTTGTTGTTGGAAAGTCACAGGGGTGGTAGAGGACGTTGCTAGGATTCCCTCGCGGAGTTTGCGTAGTGACATCAACAAGGACGACAATTCAGCTGCCGGAGGGCGTTGTTTCTCTCCCGTCGGCTTCTTTTGTGATTGTACTGTCGTCAGGTTCAGAGTTTCTGTTTTCGCAACGAGACCTTCTGCTAAGTTGTCATGATAAGCCGGTTTCGCAGCAGCCCTGCTAGTCGGAAGAACCGGGATATTTGACGGGGGATTTTTGGTGGCGTCTGCAGAAGCACTGGCAGGTAGAGAAGCCCATGCTGCATCGAGGTCATGCGAGTGGCATGAACAAAAGCGCATGTAGCGGTCGACGATTGTGTTGTAGTATGTCTTCTGCGCCTTGTGCTCTAGTAAGCTGCAGCAGGGAAACGTCAGCCCTGTTGACGAGTACCAGCTTCCAATCGGATGAAAGCTCTTCTTCTATTTCCAGGGGGCAACATACGTCCTGTCACCTTTGGAAGGGAAGCCAACAGCCTCGAGAGGGTCGGAGACAGTTCGCAACCGACTCCCGTGATTAGTGCTGCTGCTGTTGCTGGTTTCCGGTCTCCTAAAGGGGCTGCTCCGGGCATGAAAGCTCATATTCAATATTGACCAGCGAGTCGGTAATGATGATCAGAATGCATCGGGCTTTGTTTGGCCAGCACGTCTAGTGTATCTGGTTATTACTTGCTGCATGTGTATGAACTATGAACTATCAAGTAGTCTACTGTAGTGGAAGCGCCGCCCGCATGTTTGTCTTGTTTGTCTTGTTTGTTCCTCGCTGCTTAAGTAATACGCGGGCGAGCGCACGTGCCAGACATGTGATCGGATCTACGTAGTCTCCACGCCGACTATTCCCAAAGGGGAATGGCGCGCTCCCAACAGTTCCTGCCTTAAAAAGAACAGCAGCTTCAACCTCGAAGTCGGTCGATGGCCATAAAAGAATATCCAGTTTGTCTTTGACTTCATGCTCTCTCTGTGTGCTAGGACTGCTGCAGCTTCTTAATTTTGGTGCTGCTGTGGGCTGGTTTTCCTTTTATTTGCTTTCACGCATGTGCATGGGTTTGTTTGTTTCGCTTTCTTTGTTGCCTGCATCTCTTTTCTTTTTCTTCTCAGTCTTATTGGATTGCACCATGTCTGACCCTCGCTTCCGCCCCTCGACGCATCACCAGCAGTTGAGTGATAGTAATAACAGCCCGGCCAATGAGCGGCTCACGCCAGAGATGGCTGTCAAACAACCTGCCAAAGCAATTCGAAAGCTGCTTCATTGGGATGAACTACCAGCCTGGCTGAGAGACAACCGCCATATCCACACCGGCTATCGGCCGGCATCTTCCTCGTTTCTCGTATCTGTGCAGTCGTTGTCATATGTCCATAATGAGACTGTGAATATATACACTCACTTGCTGCCATCACTGGTGGCTTTACCAGCGGGAATCCGCCTGTATCAAATCCTAGCACCCCGCTACCAATCAGCGTCTCCGGCTGATATCTCCGTGTTCGCTTGTTTCTTTGTCGGCGCGGCGTTCTGTCTGGGGATGTCTGCAACCTATCATACCATTTCAAATCATTCGCCCGCCGTGGCTCGCATTGGCAATGCTCTAGACTACGTTGGCATTGTCGGCCTCATTACTGGTAGTTTCATCCCCAGTATCTATTATGGCTTCTACTGTGCACCCATCCTGCAGTGGGTTTACTGGGTTATGATCAGTACAATAGGACTAGGATGCGTTTTTGTTTGCTTGATGCCTCAATTTCGGACCCCAGACTGGCGACCATTTCGAGCGCTCATGTTCGTATCCATGGGATTGTCTGCTGTGTTCCCGGTTGTTCACGGCTTACGGTTGTACGGTGCGAAGCAGATGACACCTCAGATTGGCCTCGATTGGCTGCTTCTCCAGGGTTTCCTCTACATTCTTGGTGCCACCATTTACGCGGCTCGCGTGCCAGAGCGACTGCTACCGGGCCGATTTGATATCGTAGGGAGCTCTCATCAAATATTCCATGTTCTCGTAGTGTGTGCTGCAGTTTCGCATTTGACAGGTCTTCTGAGGGCGTTTGACTACCGGCACAGTGGCGTGGCCGATGCGTGCCACTAATTCTGTTCGATTACTTTTTCTGGAATGAAATCTAATCAGCGCGGTGATACGGTATATCCCGGCCAAATCCAGGCAGCGAACCCACGACTAGCGCCTAAATAACTAATACTAATTAGAAACGCGTACTCCCATTGACGTATGGTAGATTGCCAGTTCTTCTTTCCTATCTTCCATATGCGATTGCTCTCTTTGTGTCCGTCCATGGATTAAATGAAGGACTGACTGACTGCAATTCGGGTAAATCGGTAGATCACTTGTCCACCTCGTGATCTCCGTTTACCCTTGCCAATCGGAGACGCAAGTCGAGTCTTTGTGTCGTACATGAAAAAACAAGCAAAGAAATCCCCCTACGCACTTAAGCGAGTCATGAGGCTAGTCTGTAACTAACTATGTGTTCGTTCGGGGTTCATAAATGTTGTGCCCGAACATTCTCCCCTAGCCCCGGGGACGTAAGTACAAGAAAGGGAGCTCGATGACTGGAACAAAGAACGACAGGGAAAATTAAGAGATTGATGGGTAATGCCTGTGAATATTTTCCAAATTCTTTCCTTTGCCCAAGTCTTGTCTCCGCCTTCTTCTTTTTTGTCACATCTTTTTTTAAACTAACCAACTAGTAGTGCGTAGTGATTTGATTTCTGTTTCCTTTCCTAGACGCTACTAGACCTGTTCGATACATGCGCCACATGTCTTTATTTGTCAGTGACAGGCCCTTTATTGTTGTTTTCCATCAAGGTATTGGCTGACGATAGTACTAGTTGACAGCATACTTGTAAGGTTGTTGCTATGCTTAACCCTATACCGCGTGCTTTGTCCCACCGACGAGGCTAGCCCTCATTTTCATGCATATATAACATTAATTTCTCTAGATTAAATCAAGCTTTCAAAGAAAGACGATTGATTTTCGACTTCCCAAGGTTATTTAAATCTTTGGAAATATTCTTATTTCCTCTCCTTCCCCTTCCACACCCCTGCTATGATCCATGACCTCAGTTCTACTACATGCAAATTTACCTACCTTTCAAGTTTCTCATTAGATACGAGTCTACTTAGCTATATGAGCGGAGTAGTCATCATCATCTATCTTCATTGCTTTATGCACCCAGACCAGAACCAGAGCATTTCTTCTTCAAGTGTATGCAATTGAAGACTTGGTCACAAGCTTTCCTACTAGAGCATTCAAGACGCTTGATTTGAAGAACAGAGGTTGTTGAATTTGACGCCTGGCGCATTCGATCATTGCAAGTTGGTGACTTGCTGCTGTTCATTGTCCGGCTCGAGTCCTCTAAGATAGTTGCTCTTTCCTATCCTTCTGTTATCTAAGAGGGTGACATCTGTGAACCGGTGCTATGCAGCCGTTGCTGCAGTCAGGACATGGCACAGACCAACCACGATATCGCTCAGCCTGCGATGCGTGTCGTCAGTCGAAAGTGCGCTGCTCTGGCAACGGGGTTTGCCTACGTTGCAAGAAACACGACTACAAATGTCGATACAGCCTTGCGCATCGAGCAGGAAAACCGAAGGGTAGCAAGAATAAAGCAACATTGAAGAAGCTAGAGAACCTCCAGGCAGGTCAGGGGAACCCTTCATCGCGAGGAAAAGCAACTTCTACACGAACTACGCCAAGGACGACGGTGCAACCTAGCTTCTCTCAGCAAAAGAGAAAGAGAACGAGTGTTGTGAGTCTTTCTACCTTTTTTCTTTTCTAGTCATTTAACGTTAATTGGTAATGGTGGGGAGTATTTTACTTTTTTGATACTGACTCTAATTCCCAGCCTTCCCCTTCCCACCATACCAAAGCACGCTATGACGTCGCACAGCCTTTGCCCGGCCAGTCGAGAAATGTTGCCCAAACAATGCCGTGCAGATATGTCTTTTCCAGTCCAGCAATTGTATACCCATCACCTACATCTCCAGGAACAGAGCCATGCTTGTGGGATGATGCCAGGGCAAATGAAGTAGGATTTTATGGCCCCCAAGGGGCTTCCGATGGACATCTACCATCCCCTGCTATATTGCAGTACATGCCGTCGCCCAGAGAAGAAGAAGCCGCATTCAAGGTACGAGCAGGCCCGCAAGAGCTGGCCGGAATATGCAGCTGCTTGGATCGACTTGGTCTAATCCAAAAGCAACTGTATAATTTTGAAGTGGATTTTACTATGTTGCGTTTCGATTCGACGGTGGAGCTCGTCACGACGTCCCTATCGTCATGCCATATTTTCCTCAATTGCGTGGCGTGTCCGAAAGACGCTACGAATTTGCCACTTATGGTGTCATTGCTTGACCAGACTTTCAATGTCCTCAATAGGCTCCTATTCCATCGGACCAGCCGAAACAGCCCCGGAATTTGGGATGGACAGCAATTCCACAATGCTGCTCCGTACGACTACGCATTCGCACTCCAAGATTGCATACTTGAACAGGCGGTGTCAACTTCATTCCAAATAGTCAATTCACTCAAGGAAATAGTTGAAACCGAGATTGCGATTCATGGCGGCCATCTGGATCACGTCAACAATGGCATACCGTCATCGGATTTCTCCTCTCCGGCTTCTGGAATCGAACTGCCCGTTCCCGAACGGTATGACTTCAACGGGTTTATCATGCCTGAAGAATGCCAAAACGACTTTGATCGGGTGCCTTTTCGGCAGCAAATGCGTAATTTCGGTTGTGCGCCCGTCAAGACCTTTTGTGGTGGGCTTAGTTCCATCGATGTGGACCATCTCATTCACATCATTCGCCGCTATGAGGCGATCATTGGCGATTTGCAAGCTTTGGTGGCACACAACGCCTCTTCAGCAGCAGCAGCAGCACAGCAGCTTTCAACCCCGGCTTCTTGGTCCGTTGGCAACGTCCCCGACATATTAACTGCAGGAGATGTACCGTATCCCTTCCAAGTGCAGCAGCAGCAGCAACATCGGAGGTTTAGCTCTTATGACGTGGCGGGGCTTTCGTGACATTTGCTTATCACGTTCCGTGCGATCGCGACGATTAGTCAACCCTTAATCACCTGTAACTTAACTTTCTAAGCACCTTTTCAATCAAGTCAATAATCAGAAATCAAAATCTTCACAATCCGTGCGTACCTAATTAAGTAATCATAAATTGTAGAGAGCAGGAAGTACTCCTATTGGCCGCATCGGCGACCCACCTGCGGAAGGGCCTCGGCAGTTGGGGCGACAACATACGTCAGTGTAGTCAGTGTAGTGTACAGACTCTGCAGACTCCAGAGTCTACACTGAACAGTTTATGTGTCTATTGTTGCATTCGCCGCCGTCAAACTCAATCGAGTTTCGCTACATACCGCCTACGCCTGGCCAAAGCCCGCTGAGGTCGCTCCACTGGTCAATATCAAATGCCATGTGAAGCACATCCTGCATCGAGCCTATAGTCAGGTCATTGAACTCGAGAGGGCCAGGATTTGCTGTTTGAAAAAACGTAGAGCCGTTGTCTATGAACGGCTCTGTGTGCGATCCCATGGCCTCGGGGGACACCATCTCTCGGTTCACGGCCTCTTTCGTGGTGTCCGACAGCGAAACACGTTTAGCAAGAAAGTCGATTTTTGTGATCAAATTCCGTATAATGCTAGCTGCACTGCCGGCGACTGCAAAGCTATTGCCAAAGATATCGAAAACAGACACCGAGAGCGCAATAGCGTTCCGGCCAGCAGTGGTCAACGGGCTCTGAGGGCACGCCAGTACAAAACCAATAAGAGTCATGGCCGAATTCCATTGCCATTGGAAGGCTTCATGCCAACCTGATAGAATATTTGTTGTTGAGAGTGTTTGATGTGTGATGCTAGTCAGTGCTATAGCATGACGAGCGCATTTGAAGGCCATTTCTTCAGCGAGCGTAGACAATGGCGTGGGTGTAAATGAGATAAAAGGGCGGTGTATGTTGACACTGAAGTTGTGATACATCAACTCTAGTATTATGCGCTGTCTTTGCAACCAGAGAGGTGCAAATTGCTCAATTTCTAGAGGTGCGCCGTTGGTGGTAAAGGGTCGACTACCGTCCTTACGTTTTGTCGTGAGCGCCCTAGGAACGGAGTCCGTCCATTGTTCCAGTCTCTCGACAAATGGGCGAAGAAATTGTGCCTGGCTTTCCAAGACTTTGAAGTCGTCCCAGATAGTCTTGCCATTCTGTAAAGGTAGGTCTCTGTCAAAAAAAGCAGTGTGAGCCGCGCGAGCAACTAAACAGAGTTTCATATTCTGCAGGTTGAAACTAAGCCACGTAGCGTTGTCCCCAAGAGGCGCGAAGCTAGATCCCGACAGCATAGCGACCTCAACATTATCGCCCGGTAAACTCGGTGTGGTATTGGATTGGTGAAGAAGAAATGGGCGCCCAAGCTTCATGCTAACTTTAGTGTCTACAGAACAAAGCGCCCACCAGACGCGCTTGCGCATCTCTCGGTCTCTCTGGGGCATGTTGTGCGGGGGTTCTAAATGGAGACCAAGCATGTGAGCGGTACGGACAGCCATGGCACAGGTATTATCGGCCATGTTCTGAAAAGACCCATTGCATAGATATACCGTGCATAGTAAGTGGCATTGCAAGGTTGCTAAAGTTGGACTTTCCAACTCGTAGGCAAGGAGAATTTGGCACCTTCGGTAATACCATCGACCAGCGATAGTAGCATCGTTATCATCTGCAAGCTGTTGCCTCATGGTAGGGAGCATTGAGATGCCGTACTGCATACCAAGAGCAATCACAATATCAACGAGGGCCGAGTCACTGCGAGTATTCCCTGAGGCTGTCCATAATGACCGATAATGCTGTTTAAACTCGGTCTCGTCGAGAATAGGAAATAGCGACGTGTGATAAGCGTTCCAGTATAAATCAAGAAAGTATTCTTCTTGGGTAGGGGTCAAATATGTATCAGTTGCAATTGTGTTCTTTGGCTGAGATTCCGAGTCACTGGGGATGGAGTCATGTTCAGAGCCAAGTAGCGGCCCAGCAAGCCGCCTGCTTACTGAATCAGGCAGCATTTGATTATCTGAATGGGCCTGTTCAAAATTAAGGCTCAAAAAGCCGATGATACGCCCCATGAAAGAGAAGAGCGACGATGGTCCATACCATGTTCCATTGGCGGAGCGCGCAGTCCTAAAATGGATGCCTTCCCAAACCGTCCTTTTTGCCTCATCCCGCTCCGAGTATAGGCCTTCAGATGCTGATAGCTCGGGCGTAAGGATATCTATTGAAGGCGAAGATACATCACGTCCCCGTTTAACTTTCTGGTTTTCTAGTTGGCCTTGCAAGTCTTCGACCTGGCGTCTCAGGGCTTCGATTTCTCGATAAGCACGTGGCAGGGAAGCGATCTCAGCGGCGTCCTTTGTGCAGCTGCCACCTCTAACTTTGCAGTTGGTACAGGGAGAATAGCTGTCGCATTTGATTCTTCGTTGGCGGCACCAGTCACACGCCCTCGAAACTTGGCTGCGTTTCTGGCGGATACGCAGAGGCGAGGGACTCTGATCAACAGGTCGAGGGTTCATGGCGGTACTTTCGGCTTTGAAGGGAATCGACCGCTCCGCACTCCGTCTGACATGAAGAGAGGTATGTAATATTGGACTGATTGCCAGCAGTTAGTTGGTAGTAGTAGTACTGGTTGACGATCGGATCGCATCGAATACATTCAGGTAATTAGGTAGTTGCGACGGAGATCACGGGATGAAGTCAACGGAGAAGCCTCAGGCCACAGTCTGGTGGCCCGCACGTGCCACTTGCGCAGCTTCAACTTTCTCCTTCTTTCCTTCCTCCATTTCTTCCTTTGCTCACTCGCACCCAACAGAATCGACCCATTGATTATACATACAGTTCACCATGCTTGGTAATATGCGATTACTCATCGGGGCGGCCTTCTAAAGTGATAATGTTATCTGAGCTGTCGCCACCAGGGACCAGAGATCAAGGCAAACCCACGGTCCAATGCTTTTCTTCCGCGAGACGGAGTTCAGGAGTTGATCTGATTGGTCAGGAGGAGTCCGAACAAGCTTCAAGGACTACTAATAACTTTGGAGCTCGCTGATAGCCTGAAACTACACGGGTCAGTGCGGATTCTTCGCTACAGATCGCTCATTGAT
Source organism: Trichocomaceae sp. PYS4502 (assembly GCA_023625875.1). Taxonomy (NCBI): domain Eukaryota; kingdom Fungi; phylum Ascomycota; class Eurotiomycetes; order Eurotiales; family Trichocomaceae; species Trichocomaceae sp. PYS4502. Next base: position 241,302 of record JAMAFX010000009.1, read on the forward strand.
GTCAGGACCAAAGTTTCCATCATGTCCCCGAAGCCGAAATCTATAAATTCGACTTCTCCCTTCTCCTCACCTGGGAGATGTCTCATCAAAACGCACACAAAACTGCAGAAAGGACATAAATAACGCATTTTTCTTCCGGAACGCTCCCCTAATTGCTCCTTTGTAAGCGTCTCGCCATGCCTTCTCACACGGTCTACAAGGGTGTGCCGAATGACTACCCCAAGAAAGCTACCCTACCACGGCCTGATACTCTTACTGGCGATCATGTGTTGCTGAAAGTAACAGCCTCTGGTGTTTGTGGCACAGGTATGAGGCTACAGGCGATGTTACATATACCACAGCTTTTTCAACTGTACTAACATTTAGCGTTGTTAGATCTTCACTACGTAAGTGATTGATAAAAACTGCCACTGTTACTATATGAGTAACCATATCAGCTACGATCTAACAGAACATCTTAGCGACATGCAGATATGGTGCTTGGACATGAGGGTGTCGGTGTTGTCGAACAGCTAGGTCCAGAGATCAAATATCTGAAAAAAGGCGACCGAGTGGGTTGGGGCTATGCGACTGACAGCTGCGGCCATTGTATCCAGTGCCTCCAAGGCACCGAGATCTTTTGCTCTCAACGTATCCTATACGGCACTGGCAATTTCGATCAAGGAAGTTTCGCTTCCCATGCCGTCATTCGCGAAGCTTTCCTACACAAGATCCCCGACAGTATGAGCGACGAAGCCGCAGCCCCACTACAATGCGGTGGTGCCACGGTTTATACAGCTCTCACGGACTCAGCAACGCCAAGCGAAACTGTGGGGATTATGGGCGTGGGCGGTCTTGGCCATATAGCCATTGAGTTTGCGGCAAAGATGGGTTATCGTGTGGTTGTGTTTTCCGGGTCCGAGAGTAAAAAGGTAGAGGCTATCAAACTCGGCGCACATTACTTTGTAGCCACCAAGGGAAAGAGCGCAGCCGACCTGCAGGATGTACCGAAACTTTCACGATTGATTGTTACTACTGCGCAACAGCCTGACTGGGACACTTTTCTCCCACTCATGGCACCGGGTTCTCGAATCATCCCACTCACAGTCTCTCCCAGCAACCTGAACATCCCATACATGCCATTACTCCTTACTGGCATCTCCGTTGTGGGCACGATGATTGCAACTAGGTCTACACACCGCCGAATGCTTGATTTTGCTGCACTCCATGATATCAAACCAGTGACGGAGACATATCCTATGACTGAAGGGGGCATCAAGGCGGCACTTCAGAATCTGGAAAATGGCAAGGTCCACTTCCGGGCTGTTTTACTTCCGCAGTAATTGCAGTTCGATATGTGTCTTGTTATAGTTACAATAGATAGAAATAGATAGAATAGAAATACTTTCTTATTTAGTCTTATTTAGTCCTTGGAATACCAGACTTGCCCCGTTCGATCATAAAATACGCATACAAACATGCTCTGGATGAATTCTTGCAATGCACCAGTGAAATTGTAGATCTTACCTAGGTAACTTGACTGGGGAGCTTCCTTCAATTATGTAAGCTCTTGGGGAATCCGGGGAAATTCAATTCATCCATTTCTCGCTTCAATCGCAATTGCCACCCCCAGGTTTACCCAGTGGCGTGAATGAGTTATGCCAATGGGAAACGTCATATTGGGGAAATTAAGCTTTAGCCGCGCCACAGCAGATGTAAAGCCACAGTAAAGCCACAGTTTCCCCAGACCAAACCGTAGATCGGGCCATCGGGAGCGAAATTAAGGTTATCGATAAGCGTATCCATGTATCGGCTTCGTGCGAGCCAATCGGCGTCTGTGCCAATATCAGGCATCAAGCATGGCAAATAGCCGTACCATGGCTGTCCCTCTCCCGACATATGGCTCAGGCACAGGCACATGGTCCGTAGGGGAAATATCGGCAGAACTATGGCTTTTTGCAGGGGGATACGAAGGCCATCAAAGTTATAAATAGGGCTTGAACTGGCATCTTTTGTCAACTCTCATTCTCAATCAATCAATCAGTCAATCAGACAATCAATCAAGAAACAATTCATTGATTGAAAGCAATACTATCAGACTTCTTCACTTTACAGAGTCTTTCCCGAGTCAAGAAGACTTTCCACCAAAATTACCTTCTTTCAGAAGACCTTTCTTCAATAAACACAACCCGCCAACATGTATTTCACAAAGACCCTCGGACTCCTTGCTGCCTTTGGCGCTCTTGCCTCAGCTCTTCCTACCAACTTCCAGCGCCGTGATGGCGGCAACAGCACTGTCAGCCCCACCGGCGAGAACAACAACAGCACCACCAATGGTGTGAACAACAGCAACAACAACAGCAACGGCACCATCAATGGTGTCAACAGCAGCAACGGCGGCAGCGGCAGTGTCAACATTCAAAACAACATGGGCAGCACCATGTACCTCTGGTCTGTCAGCCAGAATGCCGACTCCATGATCTCTGTCCAGCCCGGTGGCTCCTACTCGGAGAGCTGGCGCACCAATCCTAACGGCGGCGGTATCTCCATCAAGATGGCTATGAAGCCCGAACAAGTCGATGTCCTTCAATACGAGTACACCTTGCAAGGTGACACTATCTTCTGGGATCTCTCTTGCATCGACATGGGCACCCACTCTCAATTCACCACCGCTGGCTTTGCAGTTACCTCCAATGATGCCACTTGCCCTTCTGCCACTTGCAAGCCTGGCGATTCTGCTTGCGCCGATGCCTACCTTCTTCCTGACGACAACCAAGCTACCCATGGTTGCCCTGCCGGTACACAGATGACCTTGAACATTGGCGCTTCTGCTTAATACCTGCACAAGAGGAACGATCAACCAAATCACGCCAAGAGGAATCAATCCAAGAGATCTTTCTTGAGACACACTACTTGATGTTTTAATAGCTTGCATTTCATATACCCCATTTGTTATCTACTTCATCATATGTACATAATATAGACATACTTATTTCAAACAAAAACAAAAATACTTTCAAAAAACAAAATTCTTTTCCAAATTCGGCTAGTAGCATCGAATCCTGGCAACGGTTAACCTCGGTTGTTCCCCGCAAAGCCGACAGGTTCTCCACAATCAACTAACTACCTAGGTAGTGATCCTCTCGGGTTGATAGTGCTAGTGGTGGAGCCATTTGGGGTTGGCTCTGTTATGGTTGTCAACGACAAAGGATGATTAAAGTTGCATAGATCTGCTGGAGGATCTCCCGCTAGTGGAAGTGTCCTCATATGGTGTAAAATTGTATTACCAATACGCCAAGTCATCACTTCTGAATGATGAAATCTTACTTTACTGTCTCATTACCAAGACCTGAGACAGGGGCACGGAATAATTGACGAATATGGCCTAGCGCCATATTAATTACAGGGGTTCAGAAGCAATCAATGTGTGAAGAAGCGCGCACTGGTTTTGCAATCAGGTGTATAACGCGAATCACTGGAATTCATTGTATCTCTGGAATTAATCGAATCTTCAGAATTAATCGAATCACTGGAATTCATTGTATCTCTAGAATCAATCGAATCTCCAGAATTCAACGAATCTCTGGAGTTAATCCAATCTCTGGAATTAATCCGATCTCCAGAATCAATCGAATCTCCAGAATCAATCGAATCACTGGAATTCATCGCATCCAGATTTCATCGAATCTCTGGAGTTAAACGAATCTCCAGATTTCATCGAATCTCCAGAATCAATCAAATCACTGGCATTCATCAAATCTCCAGATCGAATCTCCAGAATTGATCGAATCACTGGAATGCATCAAATCTCCAGATATCATCCAATCTCCAGGGTGTACTGTCAACCAGTCAATGCCGTGACTCAAGGAGTTACGTGGAGTTATTCAGGGCAGGCCGGGTTCTGTACAGGACAGGTCACATGATCAGATCAGGGGTTCGGAGGTTCAGCCGTTAGCTTCATATGACAGGGTGGCCGGTGACAGTCATAACGACGGGTGACGGGGTGACGGGCTGGCACCGTGACATAGACAAGGGTGTTGGAACCAAAATCACATGACTAGCAGAATACGGAAGTCGAACTACGGAACGGTTCGCAAATACCTCAAAAATACCAAATCCCTTTAAGGGCGTCCTTTTTGGTGAAATGGTATTACGTGTTAGTTCTGACAAAGGGGCTATATCACATGACGTAAGGGCTTGCTAAGCACGTGACTATATCACGTGCCGTGTTCGAGTTGATATCATGCTCGAGTTGATATGTGACACAAGTTATTGTATATTCTATGTTAGGACGGTAGTTGCCCTCTGATTTAGATTCCATATATACCTACCCATGACAACTTCCTTAGGTTGCGGTGGAGATATGACTGCGTGGGCCGTACGTCAGGCTGAAGGGCCGTGCAGCCCCATAATCATCACTCCGCGGCGGCGGCCGTTATTGCAAGTAGATTCCAGAAAATGACTGTCGGAATATCAACCTCATGATTCGGCGCTTCTGCACCCCCGGTGCAGAAGCAACGCGTACGTACGGAACGGGA